>QLPA01001315.1:0-24893 GCA_003313945.1 Lactifluus pinguis
TTCGAGTGATTCAACTGATTTTTTCTTCTCGTACAAGTCGTCAATGTCGTGGTGCGCGTTAAAAGATGAGAGTTGTTCTTTCGTTGGCATCCGAGTCTCCATCCCCTTGCATGACGTCACACTCAGTCATGTGTAGCCACGTGCTGACCACCCATCCGATGCGTGTCTGTGTCTCTTCACCTCCATTTTTTTTAATGCCCGAAATGCTATCAGAGGTTCATCGTCGTGTTTGAGAAAAACGCGTTGTAGCTAGACGTTGAGGAAGGAGGAAAGAAGTTGCCGGAAGGAACTGCCGAGTGAAGTGACTGCGCGTCTTAAAATTTCCGACTTGCCTAATCGATGGGCGCGCGTCTTTCTTTTTCTTCTCCCCTCTTCGTCTTACTCAGGTCAACGTATGTTCCGCGTGGATGTGTCAAGACTGATTCCGAGACGTCTTATCCATTGATCCGATAGCCCTTGTGGTGAAAGTGTGTGTTGGGCGCGCAAACCACCAGCTCGCGTGTGACCATGTGTATTAGGCTCGGTATCCTCATGGTGTTCCTTGTGGGGGAAAGAGGCAGGTTTTTGGTGGTCCGGTACGCATCTGACTTATTCATAATGCCGCAGCGTGTCAATACAAAGTCAACCCGATGATTTGCCGTGCGTTTTATAAAGTTATCCGAGTCTCCGCCTGTAATTCCATCGATTGTTATCCGTTCGCCTCATTCTTTTTTTTTTTTCTTGCTTCGCCTACACGCGACTTCCGCGGGTTTATGTGCAGGTTCCCAGTAGCGGTTGGGCAGGGGCTATTGGACAGATGGAGAAAGACGGTGCGTGATCGGGACACAGCTCAGATGTCGTATCGAAAAAAAGTCCTGCAGTATATATATGCAGAGCAAAAGAGTACAAACTCAGACAGAACAGCACAGGCAAACGCAAAGCAAAGCAAGTAAAAAAGCTGTCCATGGGCCCCACTTTGCGAATACTCGCATCGCAGTAGGACCGGCAGGTAGAAAAGAAAAAAAGAATGCTACTAACGTCCATCCTAAGATTTCGACTTGCGTCGACTCTGCTCCTTGCTCCCCTTCTTCGATGACGATGGGAAAATCTCCTTTATAGCCTGCGCAAACGGCTTCCCGAGGTCTTCGCCTTTCCCCATCCAGAGCGCGAGTCTACCCACGAAATCCTCGTACACTCCTTCAGTGATGCTCCGCTTCAAGTTTGCCTCGTCCTGGGTGACGCTGGTGCATTCGGTGGGCGGGTTCTTCTTGTGCCGGACGAGCGCATCCCCACGCGCGAAGTAATCTCCGCAACGATCGCAGAAGGAGATTTTCGCGGGGTGCGCCTCCGCCTTGTCGCAATGGCGTTTGAAGTCGTCAAAGCCGCCAAAGTCGGCACCGGGGCAAAGTCGACACTTCAACACGTCGACCGCCCCGCGCTTCCAGTCGGCCTCCGTGGTCGCTAACAGGGCCCGATGGCGCTCCTTCAGCCGTCGAGGGATCTTGAACAGTCCTCCTCCCGTCTGCTCCTCGTGCTTCGCCATCACCTCTTGCTTCGGCACGCTCACGCTGTTGTGGTGCCACACTTCTCCTTCTGCACTCCCCTCAACCCAAGTCAACGTCTCTGGCGCAGTAGGCCACACCAATTCCTGCTGGACACTTGGTCCCGGCAAGGATTGGTGGTAAACTTCATGCGCGGTTGGGGCTGCGAGCATCTCCGCTCCGCGGCCCGCCGTCTTGGATTTACCATAAATCTGTGTCGGAGTCCTGGCTGCAGGCTTGTGGCGGGCCCTACTGGAGGGCCCTGCCGCCTCCAGAACCCCGATCCCCACCACCCTCTTGACCCTCTTGTAATTTGCTTGGAGGTCATTGTCCCCTCGTATGCCCCAGTCGTCATGACTGTCCTCGGCTCCATGGGAGCGCTTGCCAAGGACTGTCTCTGGCACCACCAATGGCTGTGTGGGGAAGAACATCCCCTGGGCCATGGTTCGGTCCTCCTGTGGTGGCCTGCAACTTGCTGTATCAGCGAAGGTGAACATGTCGCCCCCATAAGGAGTGGAGCAGAAGAAGATACTCACGAAGGGGTGTCATCCAGGCCTGTGATGTCGAAAGAATCTGCACCATAATCAGGTGCAGTCTGCCCCACCAGGCTCTGGAGATAATCCAGTGTGGCATCGTCGAAGGGCCAGCTAAAGTCGGGTTGCGACGTCACTGGCGTTGCGGGGTCCTGCTATGTCTTAAGGTAAGCAAATATCTTAAACCTGTCTGACCATCACTCACGCTATACCCAGGAGTTGTCGGGTAAGTGTAGGTGGCAATGTCCTCGCCCCACGATGCATCAGAGCTCGAGGCAGTCAAGGCTTCATGCTGGTCAACACAAGAGAGCATGATAGAAAGGTCGAGACGTACGGGGCGTTGACCCTTGTATGCTCCCTTCCAACCCTCGAAAGTCGATTTCGAGGTCGGGGTGGATCCGGAGTGTGGCGGCATCGGTGGTATCGATGCCAGGGAAAGTGATCCCGCCAGTGGGCAAATCACCAAAGCGCTCGGAGTTGTGAGCGCCCTGTGACATGGAAGTGTGAGTAAACATTTGATATTCTAGAGGACAAACCAGGCTCACGAGATCAGTCAGAGTTGGCTCGGGAATAACGGGCGGTTGAGCGTAGCCCACGGACTTGGACCGTGGCGCGGGATAGCCCTCGTCCGAGTCAGAGAACGTATTGTTCAGCCATGGGAAAGGTATCTCATGGGTCATAAAGTTGAAAAATGGTAAGGCCATTTTAGATGCAGGTACCAAGAGGGTTGTGGAATCGGTGTGGAGAGTGGAGAGTGGAGAGACAGTGCGGATGCCATTGCGGAACCTGCTTGCTTTTATGGGGAACCAGCGCTTGCAAGGCCAAAGCTTTGCTAGCGAGGTTGACGATCACAGTTTGTACTCAGCTGAGTACAAATCGCAAATGGCTTTCGCGACAGAGACGACCCCATTGATTTTCGGTCCATGCACGGCCGTTCCTGGGCCGCGGCATAGCAGTGGCATAGCCTCCTTGTCGTGTCAAGGTTGTGGCTGTATCGCCTCGTGTTCTCAACAATGAAGGGAAAGGAAGGGGACCCTTGAAGTCGTCAACCCAAAAATTTCGCGCAAGGTTTAGTCTCCAAGTTGAATGTAACCCCGCGTGTGTCTTTTCATTCTATCAACGGGTACAGTATCATTTGAACCTTGAACGGATCAAGCAAAAGGGAATACAAATGATCATATCTAGGCGGAGACGATGGGGCTCGGCTCGGAACAAAAGGTCAAAGCCAACAAGTGGCAAAATGATTATGTGGCGGTTTCAGGGTTCAGGTTACAATACGAATCAAGTACTTCCACAGAGCATTCACAAAGGTCGAGATAGGGGTTTCCCCCCGTAGGGCGAGAATAAGGTCCAGTGAGATCAAGTATAGCTCAAACGGGGGGGAAAGGATGTGACATGCGGTGGTTGCTACAATCGCTCGGCGGGCTGTGCATGCTTCCTCCCCTCTCTCTAAAGGAAGACAGGTTGTGTCAAATAACGTATTTAGTGTTTTCCGCGGAGCTCCGGTTTGCCGCTGTCTTCCGACCTGAAATGCGCAAACAGCGTTATCGTCTCGAGACCGTGAGCTATGCCACCACAAATGTCGGGTAGGATTATCCGACTTTTGTCCGTCCTAACCTGGGCATATTATTATCATGGCCCGAGCTGGTGAATGGAACGTCTTTGAGTGAAAAAAAAAACTCGAAGGTCCGCTCGGCAGTCGTCTCATCGATGTGAACTTGCTGTGGTTTAGCGCCAATGGCAGTGGCAGCAGCGGTGCCTTACCACCACCACCACAAAGAAACCGCTTCATCTCAAACCGCCACCCGTGCCTGAATTCCTCACGCTTACCGTCCCTTTCAAACAAAGGGGTGATGCGGTCCCACAGGAGCTACCGTCAGCTACGGAAGGTCCATTGCTGGACTTTCTGGCGCTTAGTAGTACCTGTATCATGATACTCATAGGCACCAAGATAATTGCGCGTGGTATAACCTGTTGACTTTATTTTCTAAGACTCTCAGGCTACACTGAGTGACTCAGGCAGGTATTAGAGGGTAAAGGCACACACACGAATCGAGTGGCCGAGATTGCGGGATGGACGCCGCGTCGGCTTTGATGTTGTGTCGCTGTGGAACATTCTGTGTGCTTCCGGCCCCAGTCACAGCTCAGCTCGAGGGGAGAAATGACTCTTCTATCGGCAAGTAAGCTTTGCATGACACCCGTGACAGTGCTAGCGAGCGTTTTGACTCCCCCACTACAAGCCGACAGTCTTTACCACTCATGGCACCACCTATCTCTGCGGGATTTCCACTCGATTCACCACGCACAGATACACAACCGCCAAAAGAGATGGAACAGATGGCGGAGCGAATCACCGGGCAGACGATCGTGGTCACAATCTCGCGTCCAAATACATGTGAGAGCGGGACGCTGAACATTTCAAATCTTTTGAAAGGAGTGGCGAGTCGATATTGCGTGAATGTCTACGTGGTTGATATCCAATCGTCTTTGGTAATGTTGAATACGCGCAGGTGTCAGACACGTGTGGATAGGAGAGTAGAGGCTCTGACGAAAACTGATGCCATTGCAATGTTGCAAGGGTCCTGCACGAACTTCATCAAGCGGGACCGAACTGAGCCCAACCATGGCTTACGGCACTGTCTTCACAGCTCTGTTCCTGCGAAATCCAAATTGACAGGTTTACGTTGTATATTGGGATATGGAGAGAAATGAATGGATTCTGCCAGCACCACGTGCTAACTGTGTGAACGTTCACATCGGCAGAGGTTGTCGTGATGTTCAACCATTCGAAGCGAAACTAAAGAAGACGACAGATGACAGATGAAGTGTTGAGAAGGGGCCGTCAGAGGGCAGTTGCAAGGTTCGGTTGTTAGATCACGACACCAAATCATGATCAGGTGCACGATAGCACGATCAACTGACGTGATTGAATTTCTCTCATACCCCATAGCCCAAAGGTGTAGTGAACTCGACTACTCCCCACGCGAGCGCACTAGGGAATAATAATAATCATGTCTCAAATGGCGGTGGTTACCCTAGTACCAAGCCATGTTCTCCCACCTCACCCTTCCGCGATGTCACCTTGGCCACAACCACGTTTATAACTTGGTCTCAACTCTACGCTCTGTTATCTCCTTCGAGAGAGCGTAATGCACCCTGTGATGATCTACTGAGGATGAGGACATCCTCAATAACTCAAGGCCACTGACAATCTTCAACAAGGATCATCGTCTCAATTGAAGGATCCCACGACCAGTACCAGCCAAGAACGCCCCATCGACTGACCCGAGAGCCACCCCATTCCGACTGAGTTGGCGCCCACTTCCGAGCCACGACCGGAAGCTCAACCTCTCCGTTGATCGGCGTTGGGGGTAATCAACCACCGCACCTACCCCGCGTGAACAGGCACAACCTGGGTTCGTGCTGGCAAGCTGCGGGACGCGTTGCCACTGCTGTTTTTTTTTTTTTTGCTGCAGAGGATTGATGTAACTACTGAAGTGTATTTAGACTGCACAACGCTATTCATAGCGAACCATCGCTCCCCTTTCTTCATCAGCTTCATCCTCAAGGCCTCTTGTGTGACTCTTTTCCAAGTTCTGGCCTCAACTTGCCGAGACACCTTGGGCCTTGGCCTCATCGGGCATCCTCTCTGGTTACCGATGAGATACAATGCTCTCGTTTTTATTTCTATTTTCATTGAGCGATGCCGCTCACCGCAATATTTGCATTACTATCACTCGCTCAATGAAAAGTGATTATGTCATCATCCGTCCCCTTAAGTTTCACAGTTGACGCTGGCTTGACGTCGCTTGTTGCTTGGCTTGTTGTCAACATATTTTTCATGCTGGATTGCTCAATAGTACCAATCATGATTTCCAACTTGGATTTGTTAAAAACAGTCAAATTCTAGATAATTTTGCTCGCTGAACATGTGGTCTATAAATGGCGACATTATTTTTCAAGGTGATACGCGCCAATTTGAAGCGACTTTGTTCACTTTGAACGTTCCCACGCTTCGAAATCATTTCACTTCACTTTGCGACAGCACTTGGAGTCGCAGACAGCTTGGCAGCGTTGTCATGGTGGCCCGTGACTGTATATCTGCAGCCCTGCCCCTTCCTTTATCACTGCGAGGAAGAACCTCTTGTACCAGAAAATGGGATCCTCCAGGTTTCGAAGCACTGTTCATAAGAAAGAGCTTTTCTTTTCTCGAGGCTGTATCTCTTTGGGTAGCTAAAGGAGCTACTCACTTGGTTGTGTGGCTCCGTGTCGACTCAAAATAGTACTAACCGGGTTAAGTCCTGCAGACGTCTCGAAAGCTAAAATTGGTTACCCAGGGCTGAACTTACACAGGACGAGGTAATAGAAAACAAGGATAGACGCCAAGAAATGGTGAGCAATAGGCGATGAATGAGGCTTTTCGTAACACTGTAACCATTCGTTTGCTTGCCACTTCTTAAACCCGCATTTTCGTCGTCAGGTACTTTGGGTCGAGGCTAGCAGCCTTGACCCAAAGTTTTACTACGACCAGCCCATAGTTGCCCTTGCAGGATTCGAGCCATGATACAATTCCTAGTGCTTCTGGTACTCTAAGGCATTCACTGGTACCACTGCGCAAACAGACTTGATGTGACGCGGATAAACTGAGCTGCCAGGGTCCAGGTCCGGTTGGTCGAGCGGTGACTTTGACGCTGTAACTGACCTTTCAATCAATCTCCTAAACCGCCCAACCTTAATAGGGATGGGGATGAGACGTTTGACGTGCTTTGTCGTTGCCCGTGGGTCTTCCTTCTCTGTATATATGTCGCTTTTGCCTGATATTCGCTTCCAGGTCGCGCTCTCTCTTTTTCCCTAATCTCTACCTTTTATTATTTCTCGGACCACACGTCCCTTTCTGATACTCGCGACACGTCTCTCTCCATGACGTCGACATCATCTCACTTATCATCCTCCAAAGAATCTAACTTCGCGACGCAAGCAGTTGATGAATACACTCAACATGACATGCCCAAAGACTGGAAGTTCTGGTGCATCATATTCTCACTCGCACTCTCTGTCGTCCTTCCTGCCATAGAATTTGTGAGTCGTCTCTTCTATTCTCAGCACAGAGGAGATTTTACACAGAACATATCGTAGACCTCAATTGGGGCAGCCCTGCCAACGATCGTTCGTGAACTGGAGGGAGAGCAGTTTGTGTGGGTTGGTTCCGCATACGCACTGGGCTCTACAGCCCTTGTCCCTCTTTATGGCGGGCTATCCCAGGTACGATCACGAGTCCTCTCCACGACTCGAAGTGCAAGACACATCTAAATAAATCTACTTCGAAATTAGATTATTGGACGACAGCCCATCGTGCTGAGTGCGCTCGCCCTCTTCTCACTCGGAAGCACCATTTGCGCCACTGCATCAAGTATGAATATGCTCATTGCTGGAAGGGGTATGTCTTGTGCCCCCGACACGGCTGTGCACCAACTAAAACGTTCCACTTGAAAGCTGTACAGGGACTGGGAGCAGGAGCAATTACATCTTCGGTTCAAATTCTATTGTCTGATCTGGTCACTCTTCGGGAGCGTGGTACATTCAGCGGACTCATTGCACTGTGGGTGATCCCCCTCATGCATGCCTCGGACGTTACTGATGTCAGGCAGCGCTTGGGCAATCGGTGGTGGTGTTGGTCCAGTCATTGGTGGGGCATTGGCTCAGCGAGGACAATGGTGAGTGTCCCATTTGTAACCAACTTACCAGACCTCATCAATCTTTGCTACGTCTTCCGTAGGAGATGGATATTTTGTAGGTTAAGTTCTGTCAATCGTGCGGTCATTGTCGTGAATAAGCACCTAGATCTCAACCTACCCATATGTGGCCTCATCGCATGTCTAGTCTTACTCTTCTTGCGTCTCAGAAAGCCACCTACAAGTCTGAGAGAAATGCTCAGTAAAATCGACTTTATGTTAGTGCATCGAATTAGGATAGCTGTTCCCCGACCTCAAGGCGATCTTACGTTTTGTTGGTAGAGGAAACATTCTGGTCGTTGGATCAGTTACCTCTTTTGTTATCGGGCTGGCGTGGGGAGGCGTGCGTTATCCATGGTCATCTGTCCATGTCTTGGTGCCCCTCATTTTTGGTTTCGTGGGGCTGAGCCTCTTTATCATCTATGAATTCTACTTTTGTAAACCGCCTGTCGTAAGTTCTTTCCAAGAGATGAAACCATTATATTGAACTGCCTTCAAGGTCCCAATTTTATTCCGCCTGGAATGGACTGGCGCCAGTGATTATCTCCAAATATTTATGATGGCTTTGGTGATGGCGTGCTTGACTTGTACGTAATAAGTCGACATATCGGAACCTCTCGGCTGCTGACTTGGATGTGTCTCCACCGAATCTGGCAGATTGGTACCCAGTCTTCTTCGAAGCATGTAAGGAGACATCTCCCGTCGAAGCTGGGATCAACTTGTTCGGGTTGTCATACAGCCTCGGCCTCATCGCGATCGTGGCAGGCGTCGTGGTTAAGAAGTCAGGCAACTACATGACTCCTACTTACGTTGGCTGGGGGCTCACGGTCATCGGCGCGGGTCTCCTGACGACGCTGCATGCGGACAGCAGTAAGGCCAAGGCTATCGGCTTCCAGATTGTCATCGGTAGTGGTGTTGGCATCATTCACGTCATCTCTCTGTTCCCTATCCTCGCGTCTATCCCAGTTACGCAGACCGCTCCCGCAATGGCTCTCTACGCCTTCTCGCGGAACCTGGGCAATGTGAGTACCCTCCATTTCCATCCACGTTTCCACCCCTTCACGACTTAGTGAAAACTTCTCCGATGGCTAGATATGGGGTGTCACAATCGGTGGTGCGATTTTGCAGAATGAGTTGAAGAGGAACCTACCTGCGTCGTTCATCGCGCAGTTTCCGCAGGGCGTCAATATCGCATTTTCGTCAATACCGATCATTCCAACACTGAGCTCGTCGTTGAAGGATGAGGTGCGCAACACGTTCGACGAGGCGCTCAAGGTGGTCTGGCAGGCCGTACTCGGGATCTCGATCGCGGGATTCTTGTTCAGTCTCGGTATGCGGCAACTAGAGTTGCACTCGGAAATTGACGAGGACTGGGGAAGGACCGACGTCACACCCGCCGTCACACCCGCCATTGCGTTTGAAGTTGCGGCGGAGTACTTGGATGATTGGCCCGGGAGTGTGACGGGCAGTGTCACGGTAGACCATTCCAAGTGAAGTCCGCCTGAACTTCCTCGACCTCAGAACGACGAGCGGCTGGAAGCGGCTGCACCGCCGCCGGTGCCGCACTGGCAGACGCTCTTGCAATTCCTGCTCGTCTCGGGACGGCGAAAGTCCATGGCTTTCGAACCTGAGACGACCGTAGGCCGCGTAAAGGAGCTTGGGACAAAACGCACAGTATGGTCCCGGTGCTGGGCACTAATGTTTTATTATATGAGGTAGACTAACCTCCCAAGTAATCCTTCATCAATACGCTTCGACAGCGTATTACTATGTACTTTTTCAAGTCATTGGTTACTACTACCACTTCTTCATCACTTTCCAATCACTCAAAAACCATTCATTCAATCTGTACCAAAATTTAACTGTGTAGTCTAGACAGCACCTATTATTCATTCGTTTTTATTCAGAAAGCGGCCAAAAATGAATCTTGAATTTCATGATTCCAGTTGACTGAGTTGAGAGCCAGTGGCATGTTGGAGTTGAGATAGCAAGGGCACTCGCTTTCGAAGTGCTGGCACGGCCCGGTCAATGCCGACAATAGCCCCCCCGAGCCATGGTCTCTTCGGCTCACGCAGACAGAGCCATCACGACCACTGGTACACCCAGTGTCCTTCACACCGACAATTGTGGGGAAGGAGCAAGCCAATGCACTCGTTGCAAGCAAAAGTGCAAACGTGACCCCCAAAACCCTATACTGTACTGGCTTGTCTTTCAGTTGCACGCAGTCATGTCTTCTTAACTTGACTGCGTCCTTAACACCACGCTCCCTATGGTCTCCTACTGGACACCCCCCATTTGCAGGCCTTTCCACGCTATGACCTGATAAACCAGTCCTTGCCTCTTCATCTAGCAACGCAGAGACTGCGGAAGGCACGGTGCCGGATGGATGTGAGACGCGTTCCCGGCCGTCCGAGCTTGAGCGCTGAGCACTCCTTTGGTGCTGGCGACTCACCACCTTTCATGCTGCCCTTTCAAGTTGGGGGGTTTGCATGCGCCTCCATCGCCGATACGATGACCAACCTTGCGTCAACGAGACTCCGGCCCATCTTCACACGTTCACGGATCACTGGCTGAGCGAGAGGTGGGCTCGCGTCGTGGGATATCGCCACCTTTGGAAGATTCGATAGCCCGGGAGTTCTTTGACTGTCGCGGTTTTTTTTAGCTTGATCATCCGACACGCCTCGACATTTCCCGGAAATTAGCGGATCTCGTGGATAGCTCCATCCGATTCACGTATTCTGGTGCTACCAAGGATCGAGACCGCTTCGAGCTTTCGGTTATACCAGCTCACTGCGTCTATCCCTGGAGCTCCGAGCAGTGGGATCGACACAAGCAAGCACTTTACTCCTTATCTGTCAGTGTGGCCATTGACTCTGGCTCCCTTTTATCATGTCGGGACATATTCTCCTCCAAGCACCGACAAATCGAGTACCTCGATGAGTTAATTGGCGTACTTCGTGATGGCCTCAAGACGTATTGCCCAGCAGTTCATAACTATCTTTCTAGTTTCCCCATTATCTTTCTTCCCGCCTCTTCCAGCTTTGATGCAGAAAATACATGGGAGAGCTCATCCAAGTATACGTCAAGGTCGTGGTCCCGTGGATGATACCTCCGTGATGGCATCTATACGATTAACACTCTCCCACAGTTTGGCTGTAATAGCGCATGGCTTTGGGCACCCTTCCGTCACGACTACTTATGAAAAGCTCCTCTCGCTCACCCAAGACTCTTAGACCTATCTCCCGAGTCCCGAGTCAAAACCCAACATTTTCGTCTCGTTTCTATGCACGAAGAATGCAAATACCTGCCGTCAAACTATGCATCGTACCAGGTCGATACGGCTGCTGCAGTCAACGCTTTGAGGAGAACTTGAATCTTCCTTCCAAAAGTTGCAGGCTCAGACGATAAGTCTGCTCTCCAGACCATGCGAGATCACGGCAGCCGGTTCGCGGCTCCATAGTCCGCGGAAGTCCGCGGAATCGCAAGAGAGCAACTTACGCGTTTTTAATTTAGAGGAACGAAAGCTATTTGTAAGAATCGGGAGGAAAAACACAAAGCGGATACAACAATGGGCGAGTGGGGTATCTCCGTTGTCTTTCGAGCGTTGATTGTGACCAGTCCGGCGACGATCACGCGCCGACCAATGACGGCCTGCAGCCTGCGTGACGTGACCGACCGCCGCGTCTGCCGCGGCGGAGAGCGACTCCGAGTCGGAAGTGACTCGGAAACGTTACAGCACGACGTCGTCTGTCGCGCCACGTCGTACGATCTACACGCGGTCACGACACCGTCGCGTCTGTCGAGACGCAGTGACTTGTCACTAATCAGGTACTGTACTCGATCTTTCGCCGACAATGACGGCGGCCGCAGGCACCCCGGCGTGACGAGACCGGCGTGCCTGCTTTAAAGATATGTCATTGAATTTCATATATTTGGAAGCCGTCTCCCGTACCCATAACCCCGGTCCAAGGTGTAGGTTAAGATGTTTTCTACTGTTGTAAACTCGACGACTCCCCACGCGACCTCGCCATACTCGATCAAGACGAGCGTACCCGGGAATAATCATGCCTCAAGTAGCGTTGGCTACCTCCTTCCGTGATGTCACCTTGGCCACAACTACTTGGACTCGTCTCTACGCTCTTTTACCTCATCGTCTCAAAAGTCCCAGTCCGTGCAGCCAAGCGCTCAATCCATCGACTGGCCCGAGGGCCACCCCATTCCGACGGAGTTGACGCCCACTGGCACCTCCAAGCCGCCACCGGAAGCTCAATTTCTCCGGGTCAATTAGTGTTGGGGTACCACCGCGCCTATCCCGAACAGGCACAACCCGGCTCATACTGGCAAGCGGGTTAGGCCAGGGGGAACAAGAAAGAGGAGCGCCTCAGGGCTGGTCGAATGGCAGAACGTCCGATAGATACGTTTCCACTGCTGTATCTTTTGCAGAGGGCTGAGGTCACTACCAAGCCTGAAATGTATTTAGATTGCACGATGCTATTCGGACTTTCTTCATCGTCAAGTCTGGCTCTTGTGTGACTCCTTTCCGAGTTCTGGTCTCGGGGACTTGTGCCTTTCCGGGGCAACTCATCCGGGCCTCGGCCTCATCGAGCTTTTCTCTGGTTGCCGATGAATTATAATGCTCTTGTTTTCATTACCGCTCGCCGCATTATTTCCAGTATCATTCAAATGACAAGTGATTATGTCAGCATATGTCTCCCCTTGCATGGACGCTTGACACTGGCACGACGTCGCTTGTTCTCAACATATGTTTCAAGCTAGATTGCCTCGTAATTTCCCTTGCAGCGTCGAGAAACAGGTCCTCCAACTCCAGTACTTCCAGTACTCGGATGTCATGGAAGTGTGCTCTAGGGTATTCACTGGTACAGTACTGTGAAAACAAACCTGATGTGACGTGGATGAGCTACCAGCGGTCCAGTTGGGAGTGGTGACTTTGATACTGTAGCTAGCTGTTCCCTCAACCTCCTCTCGGTAAAGACGTCGGAATTGCTTTGTCATTGAAACCCCTGCCCCTTTCCTTGCTCCGTATAAATGTTCTCGGGACCACACGTTCCTTTGTGATACGCGTGTCACGTCTCGCCATGACATCGTCATCTCTTCACCCACCGCCCTCCAAAGAGTCTAGCTTCGCGACCCAAGGAGCCGACGATGACACTCACCATAACGTGCCCAAAGACTGGAAGTTCTGGTGCATCATATTCTCACTAGCACTCTCTGTCCTCCTTCCTGCCATAGATCTTGTGAGTCGTCTCTTCTACCCTCACGCAGAGGATATGTGCGCATTTTACACAAAATATATTGTAGACCTCAATTGGGGCAGCCCTGCCAACAATTGTTCATGAACTGGAGGGAGAGCAGTTTGTTTGGGTTGGTTCCGCCTATGCATTAGGTTCTACAGCCCTTGTCCCTCTTTGTGGCGGGCTATCCCAGGTAAGATCACGAATCCTCTCCACGAGTGCAAGACACATCTGAATAAATTTACATCAAAATTAGATTCTTGGACGACGGCCCATCATGCTGAGTGCGCTCGCCCTCTTCTCACTCGGGAGCACCATTTGCGCCACTGCATCAAGTGTGAATATGCTCATTGCTGGAAGGAGTATGTCTTGTCCCCTGAACAAGGTCATGCACCAACTCAAACGTTCCACTTGAAAGCTGTACAGGGACTGGGAGCGGGAGCAATTACATCTTTGGTACAAATTTTACTGTCTGATCTGGTCCCGCTTCG
Source organism: Lactifluus pinguis (assembly GCA_003313945.1). Taxonomy (NCBI): domain Eukaryota; kingdom Fungi; phylum Basidiomycota; class Agaricomycetes; order Russulales; family Russulaceae; genus Lactifluus; species Lactifluus pinguis. Next base: position 13,529 of record QLPA01001315.1, read on the forward strand.
GGAGCGTGGCACATTCAGCGGACTCATTGCACTGTGGGTGATCCTCATTGCAGGCCTCGGACGTTACTGATGTCAGGCAGCACTTGGGCAATCGGTTGCGGTGTTGGTCCCGTCATTGGTGGGGCGTTGGCTCAGCAAGGACAATGGTAAGTGTCCCATTTGCAACCAACTCACCAGACCTCATCAATCTCTGCTACGTTTTCCGTAGGAGATGGATATTTTGTAAGTTGAATTCTGTCAATCGTGCGGACAGTGTCGTGAATAAAGCACTTAGATCTCAACCTGCCCATATGTGCCCTCGCCGCATGTCTAGTCTTGCTCTTCTTGCGACTCAAGACGCCAACTGCAACTCTAAGAGAAAAGCTCAGCAAAATCGATTTTATGTGAGTACATAGAATTAGGATAGCTAGTTCCCAAAACTCCAGGCGATCTTACGTTCTGTTGGTAGAGGAAATGTTCTGATCATCGGATCGGTTACCTCTTTTGTTATCGGGCTGGCGTGGGGAGGCGTGCGTTATTCATGGTCATCTGTCCATGTCTTGGTGCCCCTCATTTTTGGTTTCGTGGGGCTGAGCGTCTTTGTCATCTATGAATTCTACTTTTGCAAACCGCCTGTCGTAAGTTCTTTCCAACAAATGAAAGCATTATTTACTAATTTAATTGCCTTCAAGGTTCCAATTTTATTCCGCCTGGATTGGACTGGCACCAGTGGTTATCTCCAAATATTTATGACGGCTGTGGTGACGGCAGGCTTGACTTGTACGTAAGAAATCTACGTATCGGGACCTCTCGGCCGCTGACTTGGATGTGTCTCCACCGAATCTGGCAGATTGGTACCCGGTCTTCTTTGAAGCGTGTAAGGAGACATCTCCCACCGATGCTGGGATCGACTTGTTAGGGCTGTCATACAGCATCGGCCTCATCGCGATTGTGGCAGGCATCGTGGTTAAGCTGTCAGGCAACTACTTGATTCCGACATATGTCGGCTGGGTGCTCGCGGTTGTCGGCGCCAGTCTCCTGACGACTTTGGATGCGGACAGCAGTATGGCCAAGGCTATCGGCTTCCAGATTGTCATCGGAAGTGGTGTTGGTATCATTTATGTCATCACTATGTACCCTATCCTTGCGTCCATCCCAGTTACGCAGTCGGCTCCCGCAATGGCTCTCCATGTCTTCTCGCGGAACCTGGGTAGTGTGAGTCCCTCCCTTTCCATCCACGTTTCCACCGTTCACGACTTGGTGACAACTTTCCAATGACTAGATCTGGGGTGTCACGATTGGCGGTGCCATTTTGCAGAATGAGCTGAAGACGAACCTACCTGGGTCGTTCATCGCGCAACTTCCGCAGGACGTCCACATCGCATTTTCGTCGATACCGATCATTCCAACACTGGGCTTGCCGTTGAAGGATGAGGTGCGCAATGCGTTCGCAGAGGCACTCAAAGTGGTCTGGTGGGCGTTACTCGGGATCGCGATTGCGGGATTCTTGTTCAGTCTCGGTATGCGGCAATTGAAGTTGCACTCGGAAATAGACGAGGACTGGGGAAGGAGCGACGTCAGCCCGTCATTGGATTTGAAGTCGCCGAAGCGGAGTACGGAAAAGGTTGAAGTGGCGAGCAGTGTAGGCCATGGGCCCAGTGGAGTCTGAGACAAAACTCACGGTACTAATGGGGGTAGGGTTCTACCTCCGTCCGTCTCTGGTGAGTCTGGTTGGACGCTCTTTCTAATCACTCCGTTTTTCCCGCTCAATTCTCACTCAACTACAGAATTACAGTCGATGTTAGAAAGCGAGAACGAGGTGATAACGAGGATGGAAAATGAGATCACGCGTAAAGGAAAAATGAAAGTGCTAATCGAATGCCCTTACCCGTAGTTCACCTGACAGTTTTTAACTAATTACGACATTGAATAATTACCGGTAAGAATGTTTTGACAAGGACGAAATGAGCGCCATCGACGCCCGGGATGGCCACTCGACCTGCAGGCGAGGTGGGACTGTCATTGGGGCCTAGTGAAGTAGTATAGCCTGAGACCCGGTCACGGTGCCAGTGCCTGGCACCAAAAGTTGTTGAGATCGGGATCGCGATGCGAAGTGATGACAGTGGCCATATGATTACTTTGGACTATTTTAGTACCGTACTTAGGCTAGTATAGCATTCTCGCGTTTACTTGGATTGTCTCGAGTCCATCTCGCTTCAGTACAGTTGTTTGTCTAGCCATTAGGGCATTATATACCCTCTTTATTAGTAGTCTGTAGCCTGTAGGCTCCTCGTGCTGAGAGTGCGAGTGATTCTGAGATTATTGTTCTTGTCATAATATTCTTTGACTGCGTTATGTATTTATTCGTAATAAACTGTTTATTTTTCTCTGATCATTCTTTTAGAGCACGTTGCACCGTGATGCGGACAGTGGAAAGGTAGTGATGGATCTCATGTTCACTAGATCACTGATTGAGTACAAGGCCGGGGGAGGGGGGGCATGGGACATCGGCCAGCTTTGAAAGATTCGATGGGGTCTGCTTCGACCTGTCCTGTTGTGGCACTCAACATGCGAACCCCAGGCTGCGATCGGATCAGGCCGATTTATTATCATGTACTGCCGTCTGGCGAGAATACTACAGATCTGACCTGGAACGTGTGTTCAGTAGCCGGGCCCACTGCGGCTGCCTGTCTTCTTGGCATCCCACACGAAGCCGATGCAATGCGCTGCCTCAGTAGATTCGGCCGATTGCTAGGTATGTCTAGTAAATAGCACTACGACCAGACAAATCTTGAGATCGTTAGCGCTCGATGCAGTGAGCCGCCAGTCCGAAGATGGAATTGATGAATCTGGTGTCCAGTAAACGGGTCCGCTACTACGACCTCGCCTATTGCGGCATCTAACATGTGAATGGTATGATCGTCCGAGGCTGATGCGATGCGCTGTCTGTGCGGCGAATACATCAACAAACACTAACACAACCTGAGCCTCCTCCCACCCCTCGTCTATCGCCCCTGGCCGTTACCCATGCGCACTCCCGTTGTCTCTAAATATTCACTACATTTGCCGAGAAGGTCCACCAAAGTGAGCAGTTGCAGAGTGTGTATAAGTAGAGTAACTTGTGACGGTGCCGAAAGACGAGGAAATCACGTGTTTCTCATACCTACAGCCTCCCAGGCCTAAAAGGGCGTAACCGCCATATGTACTCGCAATTCCTACTTGCTGATTCGTGGGAACCTTACGTGCAGTCGCAGCGAGCCACAACTCATATGTTATTTTGGTCAGCGGGGCATTTACAGTGACCTTCGCTAGAAGGTATTATCCAGATCCAGATAGGGCAGAAAAGGGGCTTCGGAGGATCTTTGATTTCATCGTTACTTACGAGAGCTGAGCTGGCCGAGCCGCCGCATGCTGAAGAATCATTGGACATGATAACCAATTCAGGTCCTGCATTGCTTTCCTACAAGGGCCGGGGACTGGCCGGGGGTGAATAAAGGATCCAAGGAGTACTGTAAATTAGACAAAAAAAAACATCGGCATGGATGTCTCCAGTCGTTAGTATCGTAATGACAGTTCTTCGAGATCCGTTAGGTCTCTCGTATGTTAAAAATTTTACTCATCAGAACCGCCGATTGGGCGAGAGGCCGACAAGGCCGAACTTGAGTGATGGTACAATCGAGCCCAGGTGCGGTACATGGCCTGAAACCCATGGGTATCGCATCTATTGGTAAGCGGTTACAAGGACAAGAAAGTGGGGGGGGGGACAGACCAGTTACGTGGTGTAATGTGCACTTCCATATTAGTCAAAGAAAAAAAAGCCACAAATCACTGGGTGAACCGCGTCCACAAATGACAGATTGGTCGCAAAATGGCAGAACAATCAGAAAAGAATAAGCGAGATGTGAATATAAAAGCCAACACACTCGGGGCAACAGACATCAGCACAACGTTCACTGCACCAAACCGTTTCGATTCTTGCTCACCTCCAAAAAGCCCCTCGTTCTCTTTCCTCCTCCTCATTTTTTTTACAACATGACTGGCGCCGGCGCCCATGGATACAATCTTCGCTCTAAAGACAAGACCAAAGTGGAACAATGCGACCCAGTTTTCGAATCGTTCGATCAGTCGTCGTCGCCCAGCATGGTACCTTCCACACCGCGTCGCCGACATCCATCCACGCGGCATAGTACAGGCAGAAAGGATATCAAGGTGGACCCGTCAAAAAGTGCGTTTTTTGAGTCCGGCGGAACTGTAGAATCTTATAATGCAGGAGCACTGATGCCACCTTTCCCTCAGACACGGACACCGCGGAGCTACGCGCTCCGCCATCAGAAAACGCAATACCCCCCTTCACCCATGATTTTCAAAGACCCAGGAAGGGGATGGAATCATGGGGGTTACAGGGGGGATTCAGTGCGTCTTCGGACGCGGGCGAGGAGACCCGCCGCGGCGATATCCGGCCGTCTCGTCGAAGCACCACTGGCAGTGCCGAGTTGGAAGCTGCACGGTTAGGAGTAGAACTGCAGCGTGGTCGGGATACGAGACGTATCCGTCGTGAGCAGAGGGTGAAACAGTTGAGGATGGAATCGTGGGCGCTGAAGCAGCGCGCAGCGCTTTTAGATCGCCAGGCGGATGAGGTGGACAGGTTGGCCGCCGAGAGAAAGATGAAGGAGGGTGGCACGTCTGACGATGACGATGACGATTCCGAGGCTAGCGAGTCCACCATGATGGTGTGTGATGACGAGGAGGAGAGAGCGTCAGAGCGATCCGATGACTATGCTCCGACGGAGGTTTACTCCGAGTCGGAACAACAAGCGTGGGCGCTGATGTTTCCGCAACAAGGAGTTGCTCTGCCGGTGCAACGTTAGCATTTGCCTTGGGTCATGGAACTTGAAGACTTGTGATAAAGCGATTTGGACAAAGAACCGCCGGCGATTATATACTCGTCGATAATTTTAATTTATTAAATAAGTTAGGCTTTTCATTATCAACTTATCTTATCTTTCATCAAAGGAGGAAAGGCTTGTTTGAAGTTGAGAAACTATTGTTGTCTTTATTTTCATACACACCACCTCCTTTGTATGGATAACAATGAGGAAGTGAAGCCAAATTTAGTTGTACACTGATATCGTACGAATCCAAACGACATGATCTAGAAGAGTATCACTGCCTGAGTGCAACTTGTTCTTTTTCATTTGGCGCAGGTACGCCATCGTAGTATTCGTGTCAAGATTCGATTTCGTCCGAAGCGACGGCTTTGCCTTTCGAGGAGGAGGCAGCGAAAGAGGACGACTGCGACGAAGTCATGGGGGAATAGATCGACGATTTCTTAACATGGCTCAGCCCGAACGCCGATTGCTGTCGTGTTCGAAAACAGAGTCCGGACGTGTTCTGCTCTCCACCCTCGCCTCTGCCGACCTTGCTGGGCTGGTAGAAGTCCTGCCTATAACATTACCATGGAAGGGCTTCCAGAAGGCGAAGAATTCCTCCGATGCTGAAGGGCCCAAGAGAGGACGTTCAATGAGGAGTTTCCGAAACTGAAGATTGGAAAATGGAGATGCAGCAAGAGAGCGTGGTGTCGACGTCGCGTAACTGAACCGGAGCCACGGTGGTGTCCATTCAACAGCAAAACTGTAATTTCATACACACATGATCAATTTCGATAATTATTGCGTAGTGAGGAATTTGATGTCGGAATTTACTGTACAGGCAAGTCGGAACAGTCAAAGGAGGAAAGCTCGGAACAGCCAAACCAGGTAAAATACGTGAATTTTTGATGGTTCCATGCGAATTCCGCACGCAACAAACCTTGCAAGCAAGGTAATACACTCTGTGGCAGCTACGTAGTCAGTCGAGGTTCATAATCGAATAGAGAAAAAAATACCTTGATCGCCCGATAGCCGCAAAGGTAAAGGTGTGAGTGAACGAACGTTGCGGTCAGAACATAAGTTTCCCCAAGAGCACGGCCGCGAAGAGGGGTTACTCCGCAGATCTTTCGACAAGAAACCAGAGAGCGCAACAAATCTTTGTGCCCAGTAAATAGGCCTGCTACTATCTCTCGCAATGTGGCATTCCACAAACAAATCGTGTAACCATTCTACGACAAAGTGATGCGCAGTACATCCAACGAGAATCTCAGACCTGACACATCCATATCTGCCTGAATTGTCATTTCCAATGCCAAAAAATGGGACAACTGCCCACGTTCTAATGCTGTGTGCGACGGGAGAGGGGGGCTGGAGAGGGTTCATTTCCACCGCCTACTCTGAAATACCGTACAAAAGCAGACGCATCTTCCGTTTGCGAACGCTATTGCGACTTCTACCCACAAGTCATTGTATGTCACATTAAATCGTGTGGTATACCTACCTCCGGCTGCAACTGCATCAACAAAGATGACAGCGATCGTGAAGAAAGACCAATGCTCCTAACCACTCGAAGCCAAGACAAAATCTTTGTCTCAAAGAACCATCGAAGTTTGAACGCATCGGATCGAAAGCAACATATCCTAAACGATTGTCCCAGTAAGCATAGGCATACGACAGGGCATATGCCGGGCAATTCGAGATTCAAGATTTGGGACGTTGGAAAACGAGATAACGACTCGAGTTTGCAAATATCGAATTAGAGGGTTGGGGGCAGGGTTGTGCCAGCTAATGGTGGACAACGCCGATATCCACATAAAACACATCACTCTTGTTGGTCAGAAAGTCACGAAATGAGGTGTGGACACGAACGGTGGGACGCATGTGATCAATGATCCTGAGGATTCTCGTCCAGTTGTTGATGCTCTGTCACCTTGGCTTCTTGCTCATCATCATGGGGGCATACCGTCGCAGAGAAACCAAGGAGTTGAGCTCGATCGCAGAAAACGTTTGTCCCACGACGGAGCAAAGCAGAACCTGTGCTTTATCTGTTGAGCTCGAGAGTGTCCCGGCAAGCACTACATACCTTTTCTCGCTAAATCCCAAACTAGGAGCGATTCATTCCATCTACGAACACGCCTGCAATGGCTGCCCAGTGAAATGAACTCTTTGCTACCTTTGCTAGTCTGACACCATGATCTTTGAAGATGCGAGGAGGAAGCTCCTTAAGAAACTCTGTCTTAGCAGCCAGTGTGATCAGATTGAGAAATGTGTGGAAAGATGTGTTCACAAGGTTCGATTCCACTCTCCGGCCTCGAGGTGATCAGTATGCAGAATTTGGGAGGTCGAAAATGTGTTGAGCCAGAAATATGTAGAACCTGGTTTCCAATTGCATCTCCACTCTCATCTAATGCATCAATGACGACAAGAATTGGACATCAGGCTGCAGGTCCTTGAGCAGTTCAAGGAGACATTCAAAAAATGTTCAAGTGCCGCAAAGAGACGAACTACGCTTAATGATCCTTCCGGCGGTGCGTTGAAAGAAGGATAATGATCGGAAAGATCGTGAGTAAGCGTTGATAGTAGGCCTTATCTTTTTCTCTTAGAAAAGTAAAGTAAGAGCTGAGATGCTTTTTCTCGAAGCCTCATGCGACCACATGTGCGATGGAGGACTTGCCCATGTCTGCTTAGCCGAGGAGAACGAGCCCATGTTCAGGTTCAGGATTCTCAACCCACTTGAAGATATAGTCCTAAAAATCTTCGCGTGTGTCCGGAAGAGAGCGCTTCTCGTTGCTGAATCACCAAGCAAGGCATTTCACTCATATTGTACTCAATTCTGCACATCCATTGTTAGTTCAACGACCTTGAGAGTATTGTTTTTACACACCAGGTTCTGGTGACCTCGAGGTAACAGCGGTATGGGTTTTGCACTTTCAAAGGCATTGTGTCTTGCCTCACGTAGTGTTCGGACATTGTCGTCACTGCATCTGCTGTGTAGTAACGTCTGGTGTTGAAGTAAAAAAAACCATTATATATTCCTACGATGCAAGGAGACACACCAGAGAGCCTCCAAGTATACTCCACGCCAACTTGACATCGAGGTTCAACTGAAGAGCGTAAGTTAGCACTGCGAATGATACTAGTAGACAAAAACGATATTGGGCACACCTCTGCGATTGAGCTGACAACACCCATCACCCGCTTGATGCTACCAACCGCATTGTTCTATGTTTTCATTGTATCGATAGCTTCACCGGCGCAACAGAGAGTATTGCGCGACATCTCCGTCTGACCGTCCGCTGGTGGTTGGGTCACCCACCTGGGATAGAGGAGATGGGGGACAGCAACCTCCGTAGTTAGTGGCATCGGTCCACTATGGCTTGAACAACTGGATGCAGCATCTTGGCTATAGGATTGTCTAGATCAACCATCGTGAGTTGGCCACCCCACTTAGAGGGGAACTCACGTCTGCCAACACGGTGATCGTTAAAGAGGGCGTGGCGTACTCCCTTGGACGCATAGCGAGGCCATCACCAATGCTCAAAACGACATCAAGCGCTACTTTACGATATTCAGCTAGAAGTGTGAGCAAGGTTTCTAATATACAGACGAACCGAATTAGGATTCACAGACCATCCCCTATCTTCCGGAGAGGATGTCTTCCTACACGATTCTCTTCGCATAAAGAGATACGAATTCTTCACAGATGGCGGTTTTCACGTTCTCGCCCCGGAGGTCAGAAGCATAAAATCGACGTGCCTTGCCAAGACGGGGAAGGTTGTGCGCTCTAAGGACCGATAGGGGGGGATTTAGTGCTTATCAGAGCGTCATTGTAAAAACAACCACTCACCTGGATCTCGGGTCAAGTATAAGGACCTCCTGTTGGGCTGATCTGAGCACTGTTAATTGTGTAAGCATACAAGGGATGCATCCCATCCCTGAGTTTAGAGGACCTGAGTTGTGGTGGTCGTTAACACGTAGAACGGGAGGAATGGAGGGAAAGTCGGAGATTGTCATCTAGTAGGAACGCACAAACAAATACTCACAAACAAACACTCACATGGCCTGTGATTGGTTGAGTGGACAGCGTAGAGATAGCCCAGGTCGCGATGGTCTTCGTTCCTGTCTCCGTCTTACAGACACCCCAGCCATGTGTCAGAATATTCATATTTTATCCAGTCAACTTGGGGTTTCCCTCATATTCCAGGAGCTGATACTGGGAGTGGATTCAAGTTAAATGATGCACAGCCCCGCTCGCCTAGCAGACGCCGCTCTCAAAGTTTCCCCAAGACAAAAAAACGCAGCAGCTCGTCATGCCCGCAACTGCCGCGGATGCACAGATACCCATAGAAGTAGGGCACACATGCAGGAGCTCTGGTTCAGGGTGATGGGCATATATCACTGGCAACCAGGGGTCACCAGATTTCTAGTCTTTCGTCTCGTCACATCCATTTGCCTGGGACCGCACTACGTAAAAATACAATATACGTCAATCGTTTACTACACACTCGCTCATGAGTCACAGAGTCCATCCTGTTCAATTTCCGAATCGTAATCGTAATTGTCCGCCTCCATACCATCTACTTCATTACCCCCGAGATTCGGGGCGATGTGTCGCAAAATTGGGAAGGGGTTTATAATCGGACAATATTATAATTGCCATTGTAAGCGAATTATAATACAGTTATAAAGCCTAGCCGAAGATTTTAATCAAGATCCTGCAACCGGTCAGGTTATAATACAATTATTAAGGCCTATCTGATCATGCGGCCATTATAATCTTAGGGACTTATTTATAATGATTTCATATTGATTATATTCTTGATTATAATCTAATGCCTCGCGTACATGACATTATAATGATCAATGTGATTGCCCCAGACTTACAAACACGACTCTGATCCAAGAGATATACTGACCTATGTGTGTGCTGAACATACTCCGGAGAGCACGGGCGAGTTTGGGAAAGCGTAGGGGAGTTGATTAAGTCTTCGGAGGGACGTGCGCGGGAACGATCGGGACGATAGTGATATGCTTTCTGTATTAGGAAGGGAATGAGCGTCGGAAGTGCAAAGTATTCAAAACGCATGGTTGGAGGCGACGATGTAACGAGCGGCGTAGATGACAACGAGAGATGAGACAAGACGAGACACGATGATAATAAAATGAGACGAGTTCTTAGTTTCAAGGCAAGCATGGTGATCCAAAAGTGAAAGGTTTATTGGATGCCCTTCTAGGCCAATGGGCAAGGCCTTTTAAGTGTTTTGTGTAAGTAGTTCAAGTAAACGAAAGAGGACGAAGTGAGAGGGATGTAAGGCCTCAGCCGAGGAGGCGCTGCATCGGCAACGCTCCAGACAGCCTGGGCTCGTGCCTGCGGCGTCACTCGATAGTCCATAAAACGAGGGTAAGGGGCAGTGAGAGAGTGATGGCGCACTGATAGGCAGCGTTTCGTAGCACCGGAATGATAGAAGATATATGGAAAGAGGGCTAAAAGATGCAGATAGACTAAAAGTAAGCACTGCCAAAGACTAAAATGAAGGTCCCAGCAGCGGGAGATACTCAATATGTACAAGTCCACACACTTCAAGGCTGTCCAACTGATGTCTTCGGATGAGGACGCGTCGGAGTCAGGGATTGAGGTGATGTGGTTTTAGCGGAAGGGCGCAACAGCGGGTTGGACGTGTCGAGGCGTCCTTATCGGGTCAATATTGTTTAGGGCAGGCGTGAGAACGAGTTTGGAGACGAAATGCAAGGGTGCCGGTAAGGTCCACCTTACAGAAGCTGTTTACAAATATTTGCTCAAGTCACGTTGTCGAAGTTCGAATTTTCCAAAATGAGGCACCCGCATTTTGTTGAGTTGGTACTTTCGCTAGTCAGTCACCTCATTCACCTACCTTCAGTTTTTCTGGGAACAGTGCACTTATACTGACACCAGAGCCTTGCCCTCATGTGTCTCCTGGACCTCCCTTTATCATGTTCACATTTTCCTCAACCGTGCTAACTCGTAGGTTTCTCTTTTTCAACTCCGTTGTGTTTGAATCTACTGACACTGCCACTCTGCTGAGTTCCAGCAACTCGCTCTAGCAAGGGCAAGGTGAGCGTCCCTACTTTTTTCATCTAGCAATTTGTCATTCGCGGCTCTGTCTGACCCAGGACTGGTGCTGGCTGCCGTACCCATCAATCCCACCCGCGTTGCCACCGTCTACCGACGTCACCTCGTGCGCTGGCACAGCAGGTGTGGGCACCTGACGACCCCATGCTTGACCTGTCTTTCTCACCCACCCCACTGTCCTCCCCACAGCAGCTACCTCGTGTACTACTGTGACCCTACCTGCACCACCGTCCACCTCACAGTGGCCATGCCCCATGCGCTGGCATAGAGGTGGGGCCCTGGCTGCCGCACCACTTCTTGCACTGCTTGATACCCCACTGGTATCATGCCCAAGTATGGTATAGTGAATGTAGCGAGCGCGAGATCGTCCTAAGGGACGAGAACAAAGTATCTCAGATCACTCGCGCGC
>QLPA01001316.1:0-49461 GCA_003313945.1 Lactifluus pinguis
CGACTACGCGGGAATATGCGAGCGCGCAAACGGAGCTTCGTGAATCTTCCGTTCCTACTCTCGTCCAACAACAGCTACTGGCTTCTTCGGCTTCACCTACGTCCCCTGCTGGTCCAGCACCACCTTTGCCACCTTCACCTTCCCAGGGACCATCAAAACAATCCACGAAACCCCTTTTGAATTCCCAACCAGTTGATAATCCCACACGGGGTCGTGTATTGCGCGCCACCTCCTCGATGGTGTGGAACCCTAGTCGGCGGTTCTCGCCTGTCCCCTCACCCACTCGTTCCGGGGCAAGCCCTACGTCTCCAGCTACGACCTCGTTTCAGTCGGGTATCACTAGTATCGACTATGATCCAGGGACTCCTGCAATACCGATAGTTCATGATGGCCAAGAAGGCATATTCATTGCCTTGCCTCCGTCTCCTGTGCAGGAGGAAGAGGAAGAACAATTTGTGACACCACCTGGCAGCCCTGCCCGCAGCCCCGTGACACTTCCCCTCCCGACGGTCAGCAGCAGGCACCCGTCTCCTGTGCGTCATGAGGGGGGCCGCATTGGGGTTACTCTTCGTGATGATGGTCCCGTGCCCCCAGTGAGCCCTACGCGCTCTGAAGCCCACGCGCGAGCTGGGCGCACGCCAACCATAACACCGAGGCCGTCTATCGGCGCACTCCATGCTTTCGCACCGTCAAACCCTAGTCCACTTGCGAATCGACCGTTCGAAAGGCCGACGGCGATACCTCCTAGCACGATCGAGAGCGTAGATCCTCCGAGGAGGGACACGGTTGTGTCAATAGGCGACACAGAGTCGCTCATTGAGCTCTATGTGCATTCACATGGACCGATCCTGGCTGCTGGCGACGAATCCCAGCAACACCATTATCCCGGCCGTCCACTCCCTCACCCCCCGGGCTCGTCCCAATCAGACCCGGTACAGCCCGTTTTGCTCGACCTGTTCCTTGCAAGCCGCAACGTACCTGCTGGCTTACCTCCTTACGCAAAGGCGACACGAAGCGAGCCTTCACGGTCTAAACACGTCTCGCCTACCGTCTCTGTTCCGGCCTCGCCGCTCGTGAATCAACCAAAGGGATACACTCCACCTGTACCTCTCCCTGCGCTGCTCGCTGTGCTCGATGATGAACCATCGGAGCCATCGTCTCCGGGGAGTACATACGAGGTGTCGCCCGCTACCCCTTCTGCTATGCGGCGAGAATTTACAAGCCTCGAGGTCTTGACGTTGCAGCACGATGACGAGGGGAATGCGGCTGCTACGGGCAGCAACCAGGAGGCGCGCCATCTCTCCTCTACTCCACCGTCGTACAACATCGCTGACGCCCGCACGTCCGCCACGACAGAAGAAGACGGTCGCTGTGCAGGGTATCGCGATCTCCACACGTGGAGAGCCGAGGATGATGACGCCGACGACGACGCCGACGACGAGGATACCGGTGACGGATACCCAGTACGGCTCGAACGGTGCACAAGTGGGCCATATCGAGGTGGTACGGCGGCGAGTCACCCGAAGTGGGCGCGTCAAGCTCAAGATGGTGTTACATGGCGCGACCGTGGACCGATGTGTGATATGCAGGACACAGTTCAAAAATGGCGAGAGCGCCGCGCTGGGTACGCGGTGCCAACATGCGTAAGTTTACCTTTTTTTTTACTGTCATTTTTGGTTCATGGTTCGCTAACTCGTCTTGCAGGTTTCATGAGCGGTGCGCGGGCAACTGGCTTTCCCGTGGGAACCGCACGTGTCCAACGTGCCTGACGCCATTTGGCTAGACTCCGAACCNTAATTTTTTTTTTTTGACAGTTTGTCGTGGCGTGTGAACCACTGGTTGGAATGAACACCCCCCCTACTGTATGCATTTGCGCTCCCCCCCGTCGCCTCTGTTTTTCTCCCCAAACTCTAGCATTCTTTTCTCTCTTTCTTTGCGCTTTACGATCTCTACATAGATAGGTACACATGCCTTTTTTCCTAGTGCGAATTTGTCGTAGCTTGCACCTCCCCCTGGGTGATGTTCCACATTTGTTTCGCGTACAAGTTGACGTAGAAAATGCAACACGAGGCTCGGTTGGTTGCACCCGTGGTTGAGACGTGCCAAGATCACGTGCCAAATTGAGCTGGCATCGCACAATTAATTCAATTGTCGGGTACTACGTTACGTACCCTTTTGCACCGCTTGGGCGATACTTTTCTTACGCGGGCAATCATTCATGTCAATCTGGGGTGGCTGAGCAGACCATCATAGGCTTTCACAGCGTACTGCGAATTGACCTTAATTCCCATTGCATAATACAGCTGCATCAGCATTCGGGCCCGGGCCCGAATGGGTAATTTGGCGTAACGCCCATGGAACGTGAGGCGAGCAGGCTAATTCACCCCTTGACGTAAATACGCCACATCTCCGCGGGGTGAAGAAAAATGGAAGTACTGTACTCGATCCCTGCGTCGACCAAGTAACTCTACCAAAAGGTGACATCGTCTCTTCTTGGTTGTGTTTGAGCCATCCTCTTTCCTTTTCTTCGGTGGCTGAAACTGATTGGGAAGCCACCGAGATGGTGGCGTGCGACGGAGAACGGTCAAGACGGCGGTAGGAGGGGACAGGGAGATCAAGTTTTGGGGGGAAAGGAGGACAAACGGGATCAAAAGATGAGTGCCGCTACAGAAAATTAGGGTGACTAAGGAACCAATGGGTTCGAGAAAGGGATGCAAGAGCGTTCTTTGTATTCAAAAGGAGGAGGGGTTGTGGACAGAAAACGTCTCGTTGCCGAGGAGGGATTGAGTTGAACGGCATTTAAGGTTCAGGCTAACGAATTTGTTCACAAAGGTGGTTTAAAAGTATAAGGATGGGTGGGAACGTGGGGAGTAGGAAATACAAGGATTACAAGCCAAGACAAGTGAGAGAGGATTTGAAGGGATGAATGTTGGGTCGATCCGGTTGCTCAGGACAGGAGAAAGTGATCATGGAGGCATCAAAACCGGGGTAAGGGAGATACGTGGACACCAGGCTGCGGCGGAGATCCGTGGGATTAGCAAGAAAGGCGCCGAGAGAATCAACGGAGTGGGCCCTCGTTAGTGACTTTGTGAAGACCGAGACCGGCCGCGGATCGCGGAGCGAGTGTCCCCAAGGGATTAATTTCTAGAGAATAGAAAAACTAGCAAGGTGGGAAAAGACACCCGACTGGAGGGAATAGACGCCGTGTGTGATTAAAAAGGAAAGTCAAGCCGAGTTGAGCGGAGAGAAGGCGGATTCGGTCGACTAGAACTGACATGTCCGCGGTGAGTTCCGGAAGGGATTCTGGGCAGCGATGGGGGATTGGGAGGTGAAGAGCGGGGGGGAGGGAGAGGCAGAGCGAGACGGGAAGCAGGTGGGAAAGACTAAAATGGACGGCATTGTTCTGATGGAAGGGTACTTGTGAGCACATGAGGGACAAGGTACGGTGAGTTGCATTACACGAGGGACAAACTAAGGTCTAAATGAGGAAAGTGATAAAGGCATAACGGGAAATGTGTCAAAAGTCATCGAGAGACTGCGTGAGTAGTGAGCTGGGGAGAGAGATGGAGAAGAGAAAAGAGGAGGAGAGGATTATACAAATGATATGTGGATAGTTAGTCTAAGAGGAGATGGAGTTTGTGTAATTGGGTTGGAGGAGGGGAAAAGGGAGGACAGGGACGGGTTGATATTATAGACGCCCGAATGAACGTAAAGTGGTAATAAAGGCCGTTCGGGGGTTCGTTATAAGGCAAGAGAACAATAGAGAATATTGAACCAGGTCTCCTCGTTTTTTCCCCTCACTTTCACCTTTTTGTTTCGCTCAATTAGGTATGTCCCCCTACTGAGTCTGACTCCAAACTATCTAATTGTCTCTTTAGACATTAGCCATGCCACCTCTTCGCACCTCCTCACGTCGTAGACGGTCCTCTTTGTCTCTCCGTCAGTCTTCTTTTTCTCCTTATCTTGATCCCCCTTCAACTATCTTTCCAGTCAATGTAAATCCCCTCAAGCATGGTAATTATGGTATCGGCCAGGCGTCGCCCAAAGGTGTTACTTTCGCTCCAAATGTTACGCCCGTCACCTTCGTTGAGCCGGAGAATGACGGTTTTGATTCCGATCCCGCTTCCCCAACCTCGACTCTCTTTCCGCCTGCCGTCACTCCCGCCCCTCCTTCTCGCAAGCGCTGCCCTCCCGGAAAGCGTCGTTCTCAGGGCTACATCCCCCGTCCTCCTAACGCCTTCATGCTTTTCCGTGCCGATTTCGTTCGTCAAAAGCACGTCCCTGGATCCATCGAAACCAACCACGGATCGCTTTCCAAGATCATAGGCAACTGCTGGCGCTCTCTCCCTCTCGAGGATAAGCGTGTCTGGGAAGTCAAGGCAAAGCACGCCAAAGCGGAGCACAAGCAGATGTATCCCAACTATCGCTTCCGCCCCGTGCATAACAAGAACAAGGAAAAGAAGCCCAAGACGGCCATTCCTGCAGAAGATGAAAGGCGTTGTGAAGACGTTGCCCAACTTCTTCTTGAAGGAATGAAGGGCGAGGAGCTCGCCGCCGCAGTCAAACGTCTCGATCGTATGCGTTCCGTCACTCCTCACGCATTTACCCGACGCCCTTCTTCCGTTCCACTCCCAAATTCCTTCCCTATCACCATCCCTGCTTTGCCCTTTGTTCAGCCTTCGCGCCCTCAATCTCCTATGCACATGAACCCTCCCCGCTATACCCTCCCTCGTCGCCCATCAAGCGCAGGTCCCGCTATATGCCGCTCCTGGAATGACCCTTTCTCCATCCCTCGCGAGCCGTCCCCAATGCCCGAAATAAATGCGACCTTGTTCAATGGCGCATACCTCGACGATGCTTTCCCAAATTCAGGTTCACAGATGGAAGCGTCCTTCGTTAGTATCCTTTTTTTTTGCTTGTAGATCCCCAGAGCTGACCATAAATCTGCAGGATTTCGGTTCCATGTTCAGCTCTCTTCCGGCCGGCGCGTTACAACAGGAGTTATTCATCTCGCCTCTTGACAATGCCACAGGATTGGATTCCCATAGTGCATATCCTCCCGTTCCACCGAATCAGTATCAGCTCGTTTCCAGCGTGACGCCACCATCAACGTACTCTGGTTCTCCGGCGCCCTCAGATTTCTCGTTGCCCTTGCACGCGCCACAGCCACAGCGCGTGTTTGAGACACCTTCACAGGTACAGACCAAAGACATGGCAAATCTGGATATGACGGCCTACGCGCAGGGACTCGCCAACTTTGGCATTCAGTTCGATATGGGCCTATCCTACGTTGTGCCCGAGATGCCACCCCTCTCGTTCGACATTTCTGGGCAGATTGCTGAGGCACTCCAGCAGCCACAGCCACGATCACAGCCATCGTTGGAGACGCCGATTGCGGTTCCCTTCGATCCTTGCTTCACCTTCAACGAAGTCATTAACGAATTCTGAAATGACCAAATCCCGTCGCAAACTGCACAGCTATATATTACCTTTGCATAGATACTGTTGGAATCGCCCATCTTGCTGCAATTTTTCTCTTTTTCCTTGCCTCTAGTATTCAAGAACTTTTTAGTAAATAGGATCCCAACCATTCATGGCGGACCGTCGAGTCAATTCTCCCCTCCCACCTGGTGCTTTCTTGAGCAATTTTTCTCACAACTTTGTATCTTTTTTAAAGAATCCCGTCTCAGTATTCCCCAATTGTGTAGCCTTATACGTCTTACCCTATCTATGTCCCCCCTCTACTCTGGTCTCCTTCCGTGTAGCTTTTTTTTCCATCTAACCGACCATATTGCTGATTTATGCACAATCTTCTTTGGCTCAGCTTGTGAACTAATAAATACCCATTTACCCCCCAATCGTTTGTCAAGTAAAGTAAACCTATCGTGCTATTGCTTCATACAATACACGCGATAGGATAAGGTAATGGACATGGGTACAATCTTTATTGATAAGGTCGGTCCACATCGGAGAGTACGATAACAGACGTTCGGCCTTTGACAGCTCGACATTTTTTCAACGGCGTGTGAGAACGGGACAATGCACCTCACCTACGTGGACCCTGCACCCAGCGTCGACAGGCCCTTATGTGAAAACGTTGAATCTATTGACAACTTTGCAGCTCAAGAACGGATAGAAAAGTCAAAGAACTCGTCGGCGTTATCGTGCGAGACGATGCCCTTGTTATCCCCGTGCGCCAAGTATAGTCAGTACCTCTCAAAAGGGTTATCGATGCTACAACTTGGAGTTAAGTTACGCCCCTGGGGAAACCGCATACGCGCCCGTACCAAAACGTCGTAAATCCGCACACAACATTGCTTTCTCCGGGGAGCGGATTCTAGAAGGAAGGCCTGAAGGAGGAGCGCACGGGCGCGTCCATGGCTGGAATTGCAACGCGCAACAAGACGGGGGGGGGAAATTGACGGTGAAGCAGTGAGCAGTGATACGGGAAGTATCCGACTCTGTGTCTGAGGTTTCCCCCGACGTTGAGAGTTAAAAAGGGGAAGGAGTCCGTGTCCGTGTCGACCCGCGTGAGTGCCAAAAAAAATGAGAGTCAAAGTGCGCTTTCGAGGGGCGAGCCGGATAGAATGGAAGAAAAAGCTTGTACGGGTGGACTCGGACCACCGCGTTAACAAAATTTCTTGTGACGGTCACCTGCTTCTGGGTCGAACCGATGCTCGGCAGTTCAGCACAGGAATTCGATGACATATAGTGAAGCTCGCATACCCTCCAAGACTCGGAACCCCCCTCCTGAAATAGAAGATACCGCTCCGTCGTGTTTGATGTACTGTATACAGCGACGAAAATGAAATCGTTCCGGTCCTTGTAGGCACTTCAAAATATGTTGGCGAATCGTACAACCGACTCCCTGGAGTGCCTGGCGTTGTGATGTTGAATTAGCTTCCACAGCCAGTCGGGGAAGATTAGACCTCAAAACGAGGGAAGTCGCTTCTTGAGTTGTACGAGGTGGCCTAGTAACTCGAAATTGCCGACAGTGAGCCTCGTGGCCAGACGAATTGTCGACGACGTCGGTATTCTCAAAAAATGTCTCGCAGCCTGCTGAACCGATGGTGGCCGAGAGAATCCAACCACGTAATCGAAGTCGGCGTAAGAAGCAAAAACAAAAAACATCACTAGTCCCCCTTCCACTTTTTTTTTGCCCAACTGAGGCTGCTCTTCGAACGTGCGGAGAGTAATTTAAGAAGAGCTTGGAAGGGAACAAGTCTCCATACAGTTTGTCCACGTCCTTGAGTTCGGAAAGCAAGGGCCGACTGTCGCGCTGGAAGAGATGATATAAAAATATGAAGGAAATCGTCTGGAGGCTTATCTCGCCATACTCTAGAAATGGGGTCGAATGGACGAATGGATGGAGTAGCATCCCCAGGTTAGTATATGCCAGCAGTACTATAGTAACGCGGTTTCCGATGCTTCCGAGTCTTTACGTCGATCTGCAAGATTTTGCAGCCCAAGTCCTCTAGTAGCAGGTGGAGCATGAACTGAGAAAAAACCGCGTTTTCTCCCTTGAAGTCCGTACCGTTGGCCATCGTCGTGTGGCCCACGTGGTGAGCCTAGCATTATCCATCCAAGTCTTCTCTTCCTGGCCAATCTAGTCCATCAAGTATCAAGCTTGCATCAAGCTTCAAGACTGTGTTGCCTCTTTAGCTCCCATGTATCGTATTCTCGTTAGACTCTCACACCCCGGTGTCTATCCGAATCTCCGGGAAGCTGGGGCGGGCTGGTAAGGTTAAAAATAGGGCGGACTGACGGGGAACGGGTCAGAAAGGAGATACAAAGAGGAAACAATAGAAAGGGGCTGAGGGTGGGGCTGTCATAGTAACTGTACAGCGTGCACACGAAATGTAGCAAGTGCTAGTCGTTTCCGAAGATTACCAGAGGCGCAAAAAAGTGAGTGATACAGTAGCGGGGAAGCTCGAGTCGAGAAGGATGTTAGGAACTGGACTCGGACTCGGAGGGTTCAGGAAGCGACGACATCGTCGACACAGAAGAGGCTACGATAATCGTACTTCAGTGAACTCAAAAACGACCAAAAACGACCTGATGAATTTTCAAAATTCAACAGGGAATGGAATCCTCAAGTTCGGATAGGCACCATACGGTAGTCCTCGCCAACACGGCGGTACCGTTGACGGGGTAGCCGCGTGCAACTCTGTGACGTACCAAACTCACGGACTCGAAGACTGGAGTGCGGCGCCCGCAGAGACCAGAATGATCTCCGTTCCCTACAGCATTGAGATGAGCATCGCTAGCGTAATTCCGCAGTTGCACTCGATATTAGATGATTCACGCCTCGGACTAGTATGATATCTCACTCGGTATATGGAAAAATGGACGCCTTGTGTTGGTGAAACTGACCTTATAGGGAACACAAAGGGCCATACGAGTGACCCATGAATATACAGATGATGAAGTTGTGCATCTCATCCCCACGCATTTCATTCAAAATTCCCAGCGATCAAGGGCGGACATCACGCGCTGTATTGTGGGTGCGAGCATCGGCAATAAATGGATGCCTTACAAACGCCGCATTTCTTGGCAGCGGGCATACAGGGCCTTTGCTGAAAATGAGAGGCCTGGATACTCGGGCATCGCGAATGGATCTATTGTGAATATTGGAACGTCATTGAATCACTAATGTATTGTCGGTGTCACGAAAAATATCCGCCATACAATACCGCAAACCGCAAGTCGTGTGTCCTTGACGATTATCGCTCATAGAGCGGATGACCCCGCTAGTGCTGGTCGACGCAGGCTCTGCCTACAAGAGGACCTTGTAGCACCTGTAGGGGACGTGTTCGACCAACGAGGCCAAATGGAGAATATTTTTCTGTGATCGAAAGTGGATTTGCTGTTAGTGGACATCTATGTGGTAAGACTGGGCGAACGAACCGCGGTGTAAGGGACCAATCAGCCCGCGTCTCTCAAACCTCCTCGAGATACCCCTGCACAATGAGGTGTTCGACATCTGCCCGGCGCACCATAAAGCGCTGTCCCTTCTGAAAGTCGATCGTGCCTAGCTCCGTCTGTATGACTCCGCAGTCGCGTACGACGCGTACAAGCGCATGTAGATCACGCGGGGGATGCGTGACGGACGAGGCGATGTCAAGCTCTGCTGAGAATTCTCCACGAAATTCCATGACGGATGCGTTATATTTGCGCAGAAAATCCACCTCATGCGGCGACAAGCGCGAGCGCAGGTCATTGTCGGCAAGCAGCGCGGGCAACGCGCCGCCTAGCGCCCAATACATGTCCTTGAGGCGATCGAGTCGGTGGGCATGGTAAGCAAGAAGGCAGCGCTTGTTTCTTAGAACGGCCGTCTGGTAGAGCAGGAGGGCAGGTGCATCTCCAGTGAAGGTGGCGTTATCAGCTTCGGTGCTGATGGCACTGTTGATGAGGTCTTCGAGATTACGCTGTTCACGGATGACGGTGCGGACGAGACTATCGTTGTATTTAAAAAGGGTGTCGGTGAGCGTCGACCTGCGGGATTCTTGTGCGAGTTGTGTAGCTAGGTCACCGAATTGACGTGTGTCCGTTGAGGCCATGTTCGGAATGGCCCGCACCATTTCACATTTCTTTTGTTTTGTAACCGTGACCATCCGCGCATCCGCTCATCCAAAAAGTTGCGCATATAGGCACCTGAATTGACATATATCATCTCCGAAGTGCGCCCATTAGAGCTTTAATAATTAAACAAGTAACCCTCAATAACACATGTTCCTCATTAACAATCACGCAGGCAGAACTGCCGTTTTTCTGACGGCGACGTATGGCATGTGATTTGAAAAAGCTCCTGGCGCTCTTCCTTACTTGGGAAGGGTATCCTGGACTGTATGCGTTGGTGTCTATTGACATCTATCAGAGTATGTGTGTCGACACGTCCCCCTTGCTCCATTTGAGACGTGGGGTCACATCCAAATTGTGCGCGAGTTCTAAGCGAAAACTTCCGCGGCAGGGCCAGCTCTATCGATCGACGTGGACAGCCGTATCAAGGGCCATTCCCCTCTCCCATTTGGCCACCGGCCAACTTTGTGACCAACACCAAGGTTACAGGTGCAGCATAGCCTACTAGTAGTCTTTCCGCGGTCTATCCGCGGACAGAGTGGGATATCTGTTTGGTACCAACAAGCCCCATCCGATGGTTAGTGACGTGGACGGCTACAGGACCCTTTCGATAGAGACCTCTTCCGATCACCGGCATAGGTCGATCACAAGTATAAAACGTCCGGGTGATGAGCGGCTCTCTCATGCCAACGTCTCTCTACTCTCATAGATAAGCTTAGCAAGTGGGCAACTTGAATTGCGTAGATCCAGTCCTAAACCATCAGCTCAACAACTGGTCGATTAACCATGTCGCTAGATAACGCGCCAGAAAGTACCCTTCCTTACCCGCCAGTCCACCAGGACAAGAAATTTGTCGTCTTCTCTGACTGGTAAGTTGATCAAACCCTCCTCGAACTTGTGGCGACTTGGTGACTATTTACCTAAAGGGATGGCACCATCACCACCTATGACTCGAACGATTGTGAGCTTGTCTGCATACCTACACTCTGAACCTTTAAACGTCCGTTGAACCATAGACCTGACCGATTTTCTCGGCTATGGGAAGGAAAAGAGGAGAGCAGGCAATTTGGACATTCTTCACGGCCGTATAATACTTCGGTATGTGCCTACTGAACGTTCTGCGGAGAGCTCACTGCAGTCCCTCCCACCTACCGCACAGAGACAACTTTCGGGAGATGCTGGAGAGCGTTAGCCAAAACGGACACACGTTCGAGGATTGCAAGCGAGTTCTTAGAGATAGTATGTTCCATTCCGTTCATCGTCACTCTGCCAACCTATCAGGGGACGTCGTCCAGACATCAAGCTTGATTCTGGTTTCTTGGAGTTCTTCCAATATTGCAAGTCGCAAGATATACCTTTCATCATCGTGTCAAAGTAAGGGGTACTTTTTCCTCACGCCTCTCTCCCTGAGACACTGATCTTGCGTCAGTGGTATGGAGCCCCTAATCCGCGCTATCCTCTCCACTGTAGTCGATGACGAGGACGCGAACCGCATTGAAATCATCTCAAATTCAATTGACGTCCAGGATGATGGCTCGTGGAGCATCAAGTTCCGTCATCCGTCCAGGTAGAGCATGCCGAGTTTTCCCCAGCAAGGAACACTAAATTCTAGAAATTTCTATTCCCGCAGTGGATACGGTCACGACAAGTCCCACGCCATCCTGCCATACAGGGACCTCGAGAATCCTCCTCTCCTATTTTTCTTTGGAGATGGCGTTTCTGGTGCGACTATTTCTCCTTCTCTGCCTGGCGATCCATCGCCGGCGCCCCATGGGCTGCCCCCCTGCCCCTTTGTCATAACACCCAATTTATTCCCACACCTAGACATATCTGCCGCAAAGCACGCGGACATGCTTTTCGCCAAAGAGAAACCGGATGGTGAGAATGACCTGGCGACGTATTGCACGAGGGAGAACATCCCGCATGTTATGTTCGCAAACTTCTCTAGCGCGCTTCCCGTCGTGCGATCGATCGTGGAAGGGGAAAAATCGCCGAAAGATTGGTTTGAAATTGGGAGAGCATGATGACGAACGATGATGATTAAATCTGCGCTCAAGCTGCGTTTGGGGTGGAGCTTCAGGCACTTTGACCGCACAAAACAAAAACCAATAAATCACGATTGTGATAGAACCAAAGGAGAATAAAAATGTTTTTTTTATAACACTGCCTCTATTTTTTTTTCTCTCTTCAAGAATCTCTCCCCCCATTTAACTTTTTTCGCGCCAAAAAATTCTGGTGCTACCGGTAATCTGGCGTAACCATCACACTGGATGATCCATTTCTCCACACGTGAATATTATCAACGCCCAATCCATTGCTTTTTTTGCTTGCGAGGCGATGCAAATGATGATCGATGACCAGCAAGTGGCCAGGTGAGGGTCCACATCCATCTGGTCCGGACTGTCGTGACCAAGCCACGTACGTCATTGCTAGTACCGAGAAAGGGAAAAATGTGCGAGGACGCGTCATGGCTTTGGATAACAGGACAGGCGGAGCTGATATGCGTTTGTGGAGCTAACTAATCACAGCATGACAATGAGAGAGAAATTTCATGAAAGGGAGGCGACTCGGAACAAAGGCGGTCTAGAACTTGCTGTGCGGATTAGAGTGTGTCTATATCTAGCTATAGAAAATCAAAAAGCGGAAAGATGGAAGGTTATGGTAAGAAAATATGCAGTTGCTAAAAATAGTCGTGTGTAATCAGATGGGGATATGGGTGGATGCGAAATGAAATACAGATCAGAAACAACTATTAAGTAGAGCCGGTGGGCGGACGGATGGATGGGGTTACAACAACATGAGCCTTTCTACCAATCAAGAACAGGCGGGAAAAACTTGGCGATGAGACCCTCGTAGTATGGTCGGAGAGATTGGACGTTGACAGGTTCGTCGCTCTTGCTGTACAGGTCGTATGGGTTGAATGCACGTACTGCGGCAAGCGCACGCTTGTCCTTTTCATTAGTCAGGTGTGAGTAGGCACCCTCTCGGTGCCACCTAATTTAGGTGTCAGTGCCCTGAAGCAGACAAAAATGGGCAAGAAAACTTACGGGTAAAAGCTGTGATATCGGATCATGGCGAGACCTTCTTCAGGGAGGGAACATTGGCCCTTCAGGACGTGATAGAGGTACTGTTACCCCATGCCCTTTCAGTGGCACATTCAGGACCCGGTGAAGTGAAAACTCACCTCATCATGCCCCCAGGAGAGCATGACATTATCAAGACCACAGTGGGGCTGGTATATACCATATTCAGTTGAATATATCTTGTCGCGAGAGTCCGGGTTGGCGTCAAATGTCTCTGGGTAAATAATTTTGTCCGAAAACCGGCACCCGACGATAAATGTATCCTATATAGTGTGAGAAAAGGGACGGTGTCAGTATGCCAAGTTTAGCAGTTGTGGTGAAATCGAGATTGTGCACGTACGCCGACTACGTCCCATTGGCCTTCGGAATCGAACAAGAAAAGTAACTTGCCGAGGTCATGGACAAGCCCAGTCACTTGCATCCATTCGGGTTTACCATCACGTCGAATGGCCTCGGCGGTCTGGAGTAGATGTTCAATCTGTGACAAGCTTGTCTACCGATGAGGGGAGTATCAGTGGCTGTGGGTCATTTGTTGGCCGGGATGATGTGGGAGCTCACATCCGGGTCAGACTCGTCCACAAGGGTGTCGAGCATTTCCATAGCCTGCCAGATGCCCATCCGGGCGCGGCGACAGCTCTTAAAGTTGACGCGAGCCTGGATATTGAACGCGACAGTTTGTTTTTCTGTAGTCGCCAAGCGAACAAGAAAAATGAGATGAATTGAGGCCCGCATATAATCAGGCACAAACCCCCTTACCGTGTTGCTCCTTATAGAAGTTTTTGACACGATCGCAGGCGGCCTCATATTGACGGAAACGTGCCTTGTCCTTCTCTGCGTCGAATTCGGAGGCGTCGTCCCACACCTTTAGTTTCTGAACATTCACTAAATAGACGGTCAGACTTATGGACTTGGGGGGTCGAGAGCGTCGAGCGAACAGACCTTCATCAACGGCGTCGGATACTTCGTCAAACGCACGGCCGTCACGGATGGTCTGGGCAGTAGTGAGGGCGGGCATTGTAAGGATGTGTTAATCTGGAATGGGGAACCAAAAAGTAGTTTAAAAGGGTGGTGGGGTGTGGCGAAAGAGTGTGGATGTGATGAAAGAGTGTGGTGAGACAAAGCCCTTTTGAATGGGAGAGGACCACTGGCGTCTAGAAATGAGATCTGGTGCGGTAAAAATTGCAAACAAGGAGGAGCGAACGATTTCGAGTTGATGAATTCCCGGGATAAGGCGAATCGATGTTCAAATAGCGGAAGCACTCGGAGAAAAGAGCATCATGGGCGGGATGTTACCGCCGTCGCTAGCCCCGTAGAAAAAAAAACATTTTTTGTTGAGTTGGGTTTCATACTGATAAATGACGCCGCGTGACAAGGGGGGAGGATGAGGGTGGCAAGTGGTATCAAAATCAAATGGAGCTCACTCTAACGGGGTCACACCTGCTAGGTACCCGGATCAAGGTCCCCTCAATCTACCAGATGGTGGCCCCGGGCAACCGTAATGTCCCTGCGCCCACGCGAAGAAAGAGAGGTTACCTCCGTGCGGGTCCGAGGGATGGTGACAGTATGTACAGGGTAAGTAACGAAATGGTTCCGGACTCGGCTCGGGCTCTTCATCAGCGGTCCGATTTCAATCGAGTTGTCGTCCGTCTCCGCGCGATGGGCTCCTTTCATGTTCCGGCCTCCCCTTTCACAATTGCTCACTATGACATCCGTATGTCTTCTGAATCAATAACGTCAACGATGCCACATCCCCGTCACTCGGACTCGGAAGCTTAAGGGTGGCACACCATCATGCCGCATGAATGTCCGTAGTAGTTCATCTTGGTTGCGCAGTGCGTGTTAACTGCGTTTAGGTACCGCCCTATTTTCCGAACTGTGCTGATGTGTGTGTGTTTTTTTTTTGCAACTTTTGGGTGCATTGCCACCAGGGAAGTTAGAAAAAGCCGGTGACAGTTTTCTGGAATAAGATTTTACGAAGCGCAGACCAATTTACCACCGGGCGTTGGCCACCAGCTCGAAACGAAACATTTGCAGACGCATCTTCCTCGGACGGAGCCATCCGAGTGACTCGGCTACATCAAAGACTTCCAAGTTCCAACCAAAAGACTTGACCTGTGACTGTTCGCTTGGATATTCCCGAGAGTCGAGCGTCCTTCTCGAGAATTGACACGAGTCGAGTCCGAGGAGCATATGCACATTTGTAGGACGGACAATGTCGGACTCTGTCGGACGGGTGAATGTTAGCACAGGATCATTTGCAGAAAATTTAAATCGTTTCAGATCTCTCGAGCCGTGTTAAGATCACGGCAACGTGTCAAAGGTACAAACTAAAGCGACAGAGTGGCTACAGTTACTGTATCACTCTTTGACAGAACTTTCTTCTCAACATTTAGTCTCGAGTCTGCGATGCCCAAGATATAGACATTCTAAATGAGCGTGTGAGACCGCATCTCCTTGAGACAAAATGCAGTTGAGTTGAGATGGCCCGCAGTAAAATGACGAGTAAAGAGAGGTGGAAGCTTATTACGACAGCGAGGGCTGTGCTCTTGTCCCGCATTCGATTAGAGCTCTGCTCCACCCCGCGGTTAACGCTCGATCATGACAATTCTTACTAACAACTTACATGTTTGATTTGACATGGAAGATGTTGTAATTTGTTTCATGACTACAGTATGCATCATAAGTCTCGTGGTCAACGATAGATCCTGTCACGGTTAGACATATCATATCATATCATATCATATCATATCATATCGATCACAGCGGGCTACCTTTACCGAACGTGCCCAACAAGAGCACTTGATCCCGGCTGACAAGTGAGTAACCTGGATGCTCGGATGCTCGGATACTAGTAATTTGAAAACCACTCTTGCAAGTCGCCGCTTCAGTTAACCAACCAACCAACCAACCAACGAGCTGTTTGTCCGCGGACTTGAGCTTAATAGAGGATGGATGACTTCCGAATCCTCGTCCTCGAAACCCGGGCCTGTGTCGTCATTTGAATCAATTCAAGTTCCAGATTCCGAATCCGAGTCGCATTACTATAGCCCTTACTATAAGCGTTGTGCGAAAGTGAGCGCTAGTGAGCCGAACTGAGGCTAATCACTTAATCACTCGATAGTCCTTGTTTCACCTGTATTCACTCTGAACAAGGCGTTCCGTTTAGCTTGGTCCATGATGAGCATGGCGTGCCAGTTGTGTAAGCATAACATACCATAGCATGCCGTGACCCTGAGCGCCCAACATCATGATACGTTTCGGCGTCACCACCACAATTCCCCCGCCGTAACAGACACGAGATGGCGTGGCACACACCTCATGCTTCGGTCCGAACCCGGAGCATATACTCTGGTCATGGGTATCTCAGACATCTACCTTTTGCTACGTTCGAGTTTTTGGAGACTTGGTACCGTGGACAGTATCGTTTCGAATATGCCAGGTATGACCGGCTTATGATCGCCGAAACAAAGCAAGCAGGTTTACCTCCGGACGCTGATAAACCGGTCAGATAATATCGCTAATAGTGATCGAGTGATGATTGCCAACGCATACTTCGCCCCACTTCTTGGACATTGCCCTTGACCCCCACCATCTGATTAGGACACCGTCCCCATCTACCTTGGTCCCATTTTCTCAACATGAAGTCTCTCCAAGTCGTTTCGACACTTCCTATTCAAGAATCTTTCGACGTCTCAGTGTCGTCGTTGACAAAATTGCTCTCCATAAAGGTTACGCCAGGTGGTTTCCTGGATGGAACCACGGGAATAGTCGAGATTGAGTCGAGGAACAATGTAAGCATATCGGTCACTCTTACGGTTGACTACATCACTCACGGCCGTCGCGACGGCGATCAGCCTCGGCTCGTAGAGACCGATTTGTCCCTTTCAGTACTCGAATGCGCAGAGCTCTTGAACGCTTCTCGGCCCGTGAACAAGCTTCCTCCTGAAATCTTACTCCAAGTTTTTGTTCTTGTTGGTTCAGGACCAGCCATCCTTCCCCTTACCCAAGTATGTGGTTGGTGGCGGGCTATCGCATTATCATCATCCACCTTGTGGTCCGTTATTGGGGACCGTGCGCGTTTGGTACCCCTATTTCTCGAAAGGTCACAGAATTCCCCGCTGCACGTCTCCGGCGTGATCACAAGCCACGGCGACAGACAGTTCCTAGATTGCCTGCCGTACCTAAAGTCAACCATTCATCGCGTCATCTCATTCGAGGCCGAGTTTCGTGCAAGACTTGACGACCCATTTACCTGTCTTGAATATGCCGCACCGGCCCTAGAACGCCTCTCCATCATAGCTCCACCACACACTTCCATGTTGACACCACAAACACTATATACGCTATTTGCAGGCGGCATGCCCTCGCTGCGAGAACTGATGCTTGACAGGTGTCTTCCGTGGCCTAGCTGCCTTTCCCCGACCCTTACTTCATTAACCCTCATTAATACAAGTGACTTGGGAACCTGTGACGACCTTCTATCCATCCTCAAATTATGTCCAAACGTCGAAGTACTCACACTCCTCAACGCGATATCAAAGCCGTCACCATCGCCTCCAGGGCCGAGTTCCGATCTACCTGTGAGGCTCGACCATCTACGCGAACTTTACGTTCACAGCGTGTCTCTCGGTATCTACGGCATTGCCGACTTTTTGTCCCAACTTTCCTTCCCAAAGCTCGCGCCTGGACGCACGTACCTCGCAATCCTCGGCTGGGGAGTCCGCCTCTTCGGCACGCCACCGAGCGTCATGAACCTGTTCCCTCCTGTGACAAGCCTTTCTATCGCGCAAGACACGCTGGGAAGCGGCGCGCCACTTCGGGTGAAGGGTACGATCTGCAACGAACTGGTATTCTCCATTCCAAGCCCGCGCACGTTGGAATTAAACCGAACTCTGCTGGCGGACGTTAACACCCTCACGCTGGGACCAGCATGCAGAGGCAATGCCGTGCCCAGGAACAGCGGGAGTAACGCGCGTCTCCTGGACGATGCAAACGAGGCCTGGGAGACCCTCTTCTCTTCCATGCCTGGACTAGAAACACTCGTTCTCTGCAAGACAGCCATTTCACCCCCCTTGGACGCGATCTACAGGCTGGGCCTCACTAGCATCGCCCCGAACTTACCGAATCATCTTCCTCGCCTACGTCATATCCATCTAGACCGGTGCGACCTTGAACACTCTCAGCCTTCCGGCGGTGGACCCGAACTGCCGGATGCGTTATCGAGTTTGAAGCGCCTCCTCCTGCATCGTGCCAGTCTCGATAACCCAATTACGAGCATCACATGTTATTCTTGCGGCCCGACGGTCTTGAGTAAGGAGACAGAAACGGAGTTGCGTGCGCTCGTGTGCAAGTTTGAGTACGCCACCGCACTACCGATCCCACGAGTTGTGATTCCTCGACGGGTGCGTGAGACGATGGGAGCAGTGCGATATCGATCGTTTGGTGAGCCGTGATTGAAAAGAGGTTTCCATCTCGCTGATAATGCCGATTATAGACCCCACCTCGTAAACCACCACAGATACAGGTTCCGCATAGAAACATACATCAGCCCCATCCACATTGAGCATGTATCCTTTCACTACCAAGAAACGTTACTTGTATAAATTCACACCTTACAAGTACTCGTAGTAATAGTAAAATCGGTGGTTCAATTCAACTTGTGTTCGTTGCGAAACGATAACATCTCTTAACCGCCTCACCAGCGTATGGTTTTATCATGCACTGTACCCGATAATAACCTAGTGACAACACATGAAACCTCGCATTAAAAAAAAAAACCAGCCTACGTGTCTTTGTTTCCATGATCGGCACGTCGTTTCCTCGGCGATGTATCCGACATCATTAACAAACGCAGAAACATACTGTAGACCGGCAAATACATCACCTCCCTTTGAAGCTGGCGGAAAGCTTACCAGATCCACCGTCATTTCCGCAGTGTAAAAAAAGGACGTTTTTCCGGAACGGGTACCGAGAGGCTTTCAAACTTGACGCGATCGGTGAATCGCCGTACTAGTACTAGTTGGGGCCACGAGTCGGGGCAGTGGCGCGGCCGGTGATCTTCAAAACTTTCACTCCTGAACGACTTTTAAGTTACTGTGAGGCAATGCATACGGGGGGTGTGAGAACGCAGAAATTGCACAGGTAATGCTGTGCCCGATAATGTGCGCTCCGTGCTATGAAACCACTTCAACAACCGCGTGCGTCGCAAGCCGACGTAAGATTGCGTTGACGACGACACAATCTCGACGAGAATCAAGCGCAGGGGATAACTTGTTGATGGGACGAATGCCCGCCGGTAACACCGCAAACGCCCCCATCACCATCCCCAGAGAATGAGGGGGGCTTGTGGCAGGTGGAGAGGAAGAAATGACTTGGGAAAAGAGCTGAGGGCCGAGGCAAGATCTGATCTTTTAGCCCACCTGGCAGAGCGGCGGTGGGCCTGGTATGTGGCGGAAGCAACACGGTTTGTGAACCCGAACGAACTGAAAAAAAAAAACTCTGTGCGCTAATCGATCAAAAAGTTATCCCGCACGGATGGACGGACCGAAAACGTCTATTTCTGACGTTTTGACGAGGTTTGCCAACCAAGTTCGAGCACCGGAGGGTCTTGGCCGGTCGGTGCTAGTATGCCTAAAAGCTCTAATCAATGTACGCCGGAAAAAACCCAGTATGCTGGCGCCGTCAGGGTTGTAGCTTAATTTGAAGAAACTTGGATGTATTGTATAAGAAACATGACCTTGGAAACGTTGAAGCCAAGGGACATGCAAACAAAGACCGCTCACAGCGTTCAGGCTATCAAAAGGCAGGCCGAGGGAAGTAGCCTAGTAGTGACGAGAGAGATCGACCCCACCAACACACCGAATGTACGACCCTTAATTGTAGACGGCGTGCGTAAGCGAAAGGGCACTACTAGTAGGGTAGTAAAAGCCAATTACCTTTGTGCAGCGGGTTAGGTAAACTTGAACTTGAAGAAGATCGATACCTCTCAAGGTCGCTGTGATTCGAACTTGGAGCACGTCCCTGGCAGCCAGCCCAAAAGTAGAACACCCAAATACGGAACGTAACACATACGACATACGACTGAGTCGAGCCTGAGGTCAGTACTAGTAGTCACGTGACTCGGGTCTGAGGTCACGTTTGTTGACGCTGGGACTTCTAACTCTATGACTCGGATCAGTTCTACTCGAATGGCCATCTCTTTGCAACAGGTCACGTCTCGACTCGAGGGCTGACTCGCTGACGCACCGTGAAGGTAGAACGCAAAACCAAGTCAGTTCGAAGTTCTAAAAACTGGTACTAGTAGAGATCCACTGGCACACTGGCACCCGCTCGACACATTATTGGCATTCGCAGTCTCCTCATGGGAGCTCACTACTGACTCAATCAGTCCTCAAATGCATTTATGACGGGAATAGGTCTGAGGCAACTGAGGGAGTCAGGGACTCTACTGGAGGGGACGCTTATCCTGGTGGAATCGCACGAACGGTGAAGAAGGCTAACTTGGCACAAACTAATAGCCAGACGGTAACGAGTCTACGGTACTATGGCACAAGGGCAGACACCCTCTGATAAAACAATTAGATTATCGTCGATGGAGGGATCCTGAATAATTCAACGCTGATGTCTCCCTAATTGCCTTAGGAATTGTGCAGAAGGTAGGGTACACATACAAGTTCAGTACAATGGTTGATGGATAACCGTACTAGTAGTGTGTCCAATCCGAATGATCACCGCGAAAACAGTCGCCATTTTTGCGACACGACCAGCTTGAATTCCAACAATGAGCATACCAAATCACCTACATCGTGAGTCAGTATCAAAATTGGGTTATGGATTGAGAAATGAATACGTACAAAGCAGAGACCAGGTCGGCAAGATTTCGAAGGTCATTAAATGACGCTTGGTCGTGAGTGGTATGATGCCAGTCAATGAGTGGGACCAAACCCTGCCATTATCCTCCCATTCTCCGTACCTCCAATGAGGTCCAATTGCGCCGATCCAGTACACTTTTGTGTGAGCAGTGCCTGCGAACGCAGCTTCACTTTGTTGATTGAGCTTCCGTTGAAGGGTTTCAAGTCCGCATCCGGACTGCCAGTGCTGAGAGTTTCTTATTTTCACAATAAGGACAGTTCGAAGGATGAGGCCGGGCCCGGCGGTGAGGGGTTCCGTAGACAACATCGCTACCTCGATGATCAAGTCAGGGAGGTGGCTTTCTGAGTCGTCTCGAGAGCGACATTGTGGAGTGACTATGTACCCTTGAGTAGAAGGGAAGAGAGTTGTGAGGATGGCAATCCATGGGCCATACCAGACATCCTCGGTGGCAGGTGGGTGAGCGGTGAAGTACTCGAGCACTTTACGGGTGGTCGCATCAAAGGGCATCTTTGTGAGGCTGGTCACGCTGTCATGTCACTGGCACGTTGAGGCTGCGAGATGTGCTTGGCGCCGGCAATTTGGTTCTTGGCACCACGTTTGAATCTCTGTAATGCTTTGTCTGTGATCCAACGCTAAGGACCAGAAACCCTCACTACTATGGCCAATTTTCAAAGGTTGAGAAGGATCAGTCAACCGAACCCCTTTGATAAGAAAGGGGTTCGCTAATACTACAGAGACTTGGATATATGGTGCCAACTATTACATATCCGCACAACTTGAAAAGGTGTAATTGAAAATCAAAAGAAAATGAATTAATCAGACACCGAGTGGTCGGTAGTAAGTGCAAGAGGTGCGGGCTGTGAGTAGATCAGGTGGCCCAAGCAGAGGGGTATTGAGATGAGTTACTGGCGCGCTTTGATGAGGGGGCTGTATGTGTAACTTGCGGTTCGGTCGGAACCTGTACATACAGTAGTAACGTTTGCGGCTACAAGTGGTGCTATTCAGGCACCGTGACAGCCAGCCTTTAGGGGTACAGATGGGATATATATGTTCTTCATTACAAGTAGGAGTGTTACTACACGTACTGTGGGAACCATAGGTATTTGCTACATAAAGTACTCTAAGCCATGTGTATAAAATACAGCATAATACGGGGTATCAGATGGCGAAGAACGGCAGATCAAGTATCACGCTCCACGCGTCAAAAGCTCTTCAAAACCACGACAGGAGCACATCTGCCACAAGGAACCACGCGAGAACGAGGGCGAGCATGCCAGGAGGACCTGGTCGTGTAGCCGCGTCGATGAGGGGTACTCCCCGACCGATCGTATAGTTCAAGCACGCTAATAGGATCATATCTGTGCCGCTCGGTAACGGTGCCTCAGGCCCTGTCACGTTAGGGTTCTGCGTTCCGTTGAGAACGGTGGTATCGTTATACCCATCGAGGGCGAGGACCACGCTGCTCGCGCGGTAGTACTGCAGCGCCTGTTCGGGTAGGGGTATGCTTCCATTCACGTAGGGTGTCGGGGACTTCGACGTGTTGGATGAAGAGAGGGAAGAGGAGCAATTGGCTGTCACGGATTCGATGAGGGCTGCCGCAGTAAAGTTGTCTGAGAGTACGTAAAAGATCGAACCAGTCTTGTTTGACTGGAACTGTGCGGTCGCTAATGGGCCGCCTGGGCGTGAGGTGTTGCTCGGGAGGCCGTACTGCGTGAGGTTGATCAGATTGACGCTGTGAAGATAGTAGAAGAGAAACATACCTCAGCCGAATCGTACAAGTATGCGCTTGCGCCGGTCGAATTGCCCCACCAAACCACAGGCCAGAAGTAAAATGGAAAGTCACGATGGGAGACTCCGTATGGTATCAAGACTCCAGGGTAGCCGCTCCCGTATACGCTTCAGGACTTGTTAGAGCTGGGAGGGAACGCAAGTCAGGTAATGATGTCACCGTACCTATTCCCATACACTCCACTCCGTGTCCCACCACCCGCCGTGCGCCCAGCAAACAACTGACCACGAGGTATCGTAATTGGTTTACCGCCTCCAGAACCATAGCTTGTGGCAACCCTCTTACCATCACCGCCACTCACGGGCACCTTGCTTGATCCTGATGATGATCCACCTTTCGATCCGCTCTTTGATCCGCTACTTGATCCGCTACTACCTTTGCCGCTGCTTCCACCTACAAGAAAGGGGAAGAAGGAATGAAGAATGTGTAACGACGCGATGGGTAGGACATACTGTGCCCTGAACCACCACTACCGTGACCACCACCACCACCCCCGCCACCCTTGCGTGGCTCGAGGTAGTGGGCCAAACTCGAATCCCCGATGAAGATGAGGTCTAAGTCCATGTCATGACTAGGGGGGATAGTAGGATCTGAAGGAATAAACATGAAGGAGAGGTTGAGTTTACGTGGGCGTGCCGGCCTGTGCCCTTTATTTTAAGTAAAGTCTCCATTTCTGCGGTGCGATCGATCCACAATGACTCCGCTTGGCTGCCACGGGGCATCATACGGAAGCGATCCGAATAGGATTAACGTTGGTAAGCCATAATAGACTGGATGTGGATGTGCGTACCATTCTGCCTCAATCTTAGCGCTTTGCCAGTGGTGGCACTGTGGCAGTGCACTGCAGTGGCCCACAGCGCTCACTTGCTTGGCGCCTTAGCCTGTGGTCCTGTGCTTGCCAAGCTCAAGTCTACTGTGCTATTCGAAAGAGCATCTCTCCAAGCGTAAGGCTCACAGCATTTCTATCATGCTGTGACAGCGTTCCATATTTGCCTCACTGTCATCTCTTCATGAATCAATCATCATATTGACACACAATTCAACCTTTTCTCGTATAAAGCACTACAGTAATACCCGCAATCTCCAGATACTCATGCGATTAAAGTAGATGCGGTAGCCGAGTCATACTTGAATGTCGGTGGGATCTGTTGCTTGGTCTTGTAATAGCGTGCGAGGCGGTGGATACGCGACTCGATCAAAATCAAGCGGAATTTGGAGTCCTTGTCCTTTCGGTTCGTCTCGAGGTGCTTGCGCACCGCGACAGCCTTCTTAATCAGATGCCAGAGGTCTTCGGGAATTGAAGGAGCAAGACCTATGAGACACGTCCTTGCATTAGAATCGACACCCTTGAGAACCAGGGTGAAGCGGCGCACCATTCGATTTGAGGATACGGAGAATTTTGTTCCCCGTGACAAAGCGCACCTGGGGAATACCGTGCGAGTCACGGAGTGTAACACCGATCTGGGACGGTGTGAGACCTTTACGTGCGAGCTTTATGATATGCTCAACGACGTCCTCTGGCGTCGTTTTTAACCAGGATGGAGGCGAACGGCGGTATGGTAGGGCAGAGGACGCTAGAATTCAAAGCTCTTAGAAAGAACGGATTCGAGGTGAAATCAAACATACAAATGCCCTTTCCGGGAGCGTGCATACGACCCATGGCTGTACTGAGTAAAAAATTGGCGTTCTAGTTTCGTGTAAGTGCGGTGAGTAGCGCACCGATTGACTTTGACGTTGGATAGCTTTCAGGCTGTTCTGTCCATGTCACGCGTGATTGAGTGGCTTAAACCAACTGTATAGTTCAAAACCTTGTTTTTCCCCCCAACTGGTTCCCTCTCACTAATTCCTCCCTAACATCTCGACGTCGACGTCGTTGCCGCTGACCGACTCAAACACTTTGGAGGCAAGAAAAACTTTGTTGACCACCTCATATCTGGTCGATTTGTCTCCATCCAAGCATGAAGTTCAACATCGCAAGTATGTCTTCATATTCACAGCCACATTTGGCCTTCGTCTGAGCATGATCCATAATAGACCCCGCGACGGGGCAGCAAAGTACAATCGATATTGATGATGAGAGGAAATAGTAGGAATCTTTACTGTTCTTTCGTTCGTGCTCCATCTTACCTTGACTCTAGTCGCGTCTTCTATGACAAGAAACTCTCTCAGGAGGTTCCCGGAGATTCCATTGGCGACGAATTCAAGGGCTATATTTTCAGAATTTCCGGTGGCAATGACAAGCAGGGCTTTCCTATGAAGCAGGGCGTCCTTGTTCCTCATCGTGTCCGCCTCCTACTTGCCGATGGCCATTCATGCTATCGCGAGCGGCGTAAGGGCGAACGACGACGCAAGTCTGTTCGCGGCTGCATCGTTGGGCCCGATATTGCTGTCCTCTCTCTCGTCATTGTTAAGAAGGGTGACGGCGAGCTCCCTGGCCTCACCGACTCCGTTCTCCCCAAGCGTCTTGGCCCCAAGCGCGCAACAAAAATCCGCAAGTTCTTCAACCTTTCCAAAGAGGATGATGTACGCAAGTATGTCGTCCGGCGTGAGGTAACATCAAAGAAGGAAAATGCCAAGCCCTACCTCAAGGCGTGAGTCGTGTTTTGCTCACAATTTAGCAGGGAAATACAACGAGCTGATGTGTACGACGTTTGCAGCCCAAAGATCCAGCGGCTGGTTACCCCTTTGCGTCTCCAGCGCCGCCGACATCTCCGTGCTCTTAAAATTCGCCGCCTCGAACACCAGAAGGAGCAGAAGGCGGAGTTCGAGTATGTCTTGTGCCTCTTCTTCTCATTGCTGCTCGTGTTGAGTGTCTTTTCTAAGTGCTCTTATTGCAAAACGCATTGCGGAGAAGAAGGAGAAGGTTGCTGCCATCAAAGCATCACACAAGAAGTACGTCTCTGTCTGAGTATCGTACAGTTCAGACAGGCTGATGTCTTTACCTTCAGGACTGTGTAATCGCCGGGGTTAGCCTTGTATTCCGCGTTGTTTAGGTGTCATACGACGCTATATCCATGCCATGTTTCTTTGCACCTCATACTTTCATGACACAACCCCCCACGAAGCACCACATGGCAGTGCCTATCATGATACAGTGCGTTCTTGAGCGACTGCTCAGATGATATGCTTGCATGCCAACTTGTCCATTAATTTCATTTATTTGCACGGGTGTGTATACTGTGTTGAACCTCAGCACCTCATTTGATTTCTGCTGGCGGTAGGAGCCGCCGTCGCTATTTTTAATTGCCAATCTTATTGGCTCGACCGGGGTATGCCCGGGAATGTTGTGACTTTGAAGCATCTTTAGTTTCGGGACTTGGTTACTGTGAACCTTGGCAGGGACAGGGCACGCATCCACGGCTCATCTCATCTCATACTATTTAGTTGCCGCTGGGCACAGTTTGAGGTTTAGTGGATAGACGAGTTGTGGGGTTGTCAAGCTAGGGACTAGGAAGGCGATCTAGCCCGACGAGTGCAAATCAAGGAACGGGGGTGGTCAGAGAGATAAGTACAAGGAAGTACTTGTCGAGGTTCAGAGAGTGAGAACAGGTGTGTATGGTTGCTCGACGGGTTGCTTTACTGCTCTACTGTACCACCTGGAAGATGAATGAGTGGTAACCAAGGTATCGATAGTCTCGCCCTGGCCAACGGGTATTGTACGTCAAAAGTGTGTAGTCTAAGGGCGGGACATACTGTAATAGCGCTAGTAGTATCATTATGTTCCGGCCGTAAAGCGCAAGCCTTCAGCGTTGCTTTTCCTTTCCCCTCATCTCATCGATCTCGAGGTAGGAGCGATGTCATCTTTGGTTCACCGACAATCTGTTCGGCAGCTTGGACTAAGAGTGGTAGTGGCACGAAGCTATCATGACGAATCGTTTGGATTTAGAAAACCGCGCGCGTTTACGTTGCCTGATTGTGAGTCAATTCAGGCTCGTGCTCGATGCATTCGACCCGATGGATTGCTCTTTCGACTGCCAGTGGCGTGGTGGCCTATCATGATGCTGGATGACTGTTCTGACTATAGATCCCTACCTTGATAGATTCCCCCACACAGCTACATAACCGAGTAAAGAATGCGCCCCTCCTCAGATACGTCGACTCGTTACGCATGCACGGACATCGCGCAGCCCGCATTGATCCCTTGGACCTCCTCCAACGCGAGGACGTTGATGCGCTTGACCCTGAGCGGTATGGTCTTGTTGACAGCTCTAAGAAGTACGACGTGAATGGTATCATATGGACAAAGCGAGTCGGTGAAGCACCGGACGATCCTGGGCATTGGACACTGCGCGACATCACGGACCATATGCGTTCCGTGTATGTAGGACGCATCGCGTACGAGTACATGCATTCGCCTTCCAAGACTGAGCGTCTTTGGTTCTCGCACATGCTGGAAGCGCTCGCGCCACCCCTACTGGGACCTCCTCAGAAGAAGCGAATCCACGAACTCCTCGTTCAGAGCGAAACTTTTGACCAATTCCTTCAGCTCAAGTTCCCCAACCTGAAGCGCTATGGTCTGGAAGGAGGCGAGTCGATGATTTCTGCTCTTGATGCCCTCTTCTCTGTTGCCGCCCGGGGTAAGCGTTTCATGGGTCATTAGGATTTCCTTCGCTCAATCAAGGTTGGGGCAGCTGGTGTGCAACATGTCGTGCTTGCCATGCCACATCGAGGTCGTCTGAACCTGTTGACCGGCCTGCTACAACTATCTCCAGCTTCTCTATTTCATAAAATTAAAGGTGGCTACGAGATTCCCGAAGAGTTGGGAGCTGTTGGGGATGTGATCAGTCACTTGGGTACCATCGTCCCTCCATTTTTATTATTATCTCTGAGTGCTAAAAGGTCTTCTGTCCAGTCGCCTCGCCAACGTTGACCTATGAAGGCGCTGACGTGAAAGTATCTTTACTCCCTAACCCCTCACATCTGGAAGCTGTGAGTCCTGTCGCCCTCGGCAAGACGCGCGCGAAGCAATTCTCGCTTCTCAACTCATCTCCCGGGGACTGTATGCTCGGTGATAAGGCTATGTGTGTTCAATTGCATGGAGATGCAAGCTTTACTGGCCAAGGCGTGATCATGGAGACTCTCGGGCTAAGTGCGTCACCTAAAATGGTTGGATTCTCATCATTGACCATGTTCACAGGCAATCTTCCGCACTTTACGAGTGGCGGAAGTGTTCACATAGTCGTCAAGTGGGTATAATCTTTTATGCACGCGCGTGATCGCATGTCTGATATACATTTCATGCATCCAGTAACAGGTACGTAATTTCATCCCCTGACAGAACCCTCAGTCAGTTGTCTGTGAAGCATCGGTTACACAACCCCAGCTTCGAGTGCACGTTCTTCGTTGTACTGTTCTGATATCGGCAAAATGATTAATGCTCCCGTACTCCACGTTAATGGCGACTATCCAGAAGGTAGGGCTTCTTTTCTCTTTTTTTCTTTTGCTCACCCCACCTGGAAGACGTCGCCCGGGCCATTGATATCGCTTTCCAGTATCGGCATTACTTCCGCAAGGACGTAATTATTGATCTCCTAGTTTATCGTCGCTGGCACGTCGTTCTTATCGTCCGTCTTTCCCCTGCTGAGAAGATAGGTTCATAGGGGCCACAATGAACTTGACGAGCCAGCGTTCACACAACCTTTGATGTATGAGAGGATACGTTCTAGAAAGTCGGTGCCTACACTGTATGAAGAACAACTCATCGTTCGTCTCCCTCGTCCTTCCTTGATCCCCACTCTGAGCCCGGGCGATTTTAGTCAGATGACGTTATCACCTCAGTCGAGGCTCAAGCTGTGCGCGATGCGGCGCGGGGCGTTCTCGACTCGGAGCTCACCCAGGCAGATGCGCACATCCCCAATGCAGCGACGTTGCAGGCCCAATGGAAAGGTATGGTGTGGCCTGCAGCCGAGAATGCAGAGCATGATCCCGCGACGGGCATCGCTCACGAAGTCCTGGAAAGAGTTGGGCGTGCGAGCGTGACGGTACCTTCCGACTTTGTACGTTCCTTTGTTTCCTTGTTCCGAATGGCCTGTCGCTTGACTGGATCATGATGTGATGACGAACACAGGAGATCCATTCAAGGCTGCAGCGCCACGTGAAGAACCGTCTACAAGCGATTGAAAAGGGCACAGGTTTAGATTGGGCTACCGCAGAGGTGGGTGGCTTCCTCTCCTCCTCAGGCTCCGAACAGTCCTTCTGATGGCAGATGGGATATCAGGCCATGGCATTTGGATCACTGATGCTCGAAGGATGCGACGTCCGGATCTCGGGGCAAGACGTTGGACGTGGAACATTTAGTCAAAGGTAAGTTTGTAAGCATATTATTGGGGCATGCTTGCTTTCGCGCCGTGCAGACATGCGATGCTCGTCGATCAAAAGACAGAGTCCGTTGTTGTCCCTCTGAACACGGAATTGGGCTCCCAGGGCAAGCTTGAGCTGGCAAATAGTATGTGATTTTACATCGATTCATACATGGCACACCAGCTGAAGTGCGCCTACTGAGGCTCGTTGAGTGAGTTGGCGGTGCTCGGAGTGAGTTGTAGCCTCGGTTCCGAAGATTTTGTCGTTGTTTCTAAAATTGGAAATCTCTAAAGTTCGAGTATGGGCTGAGCTGGGAAAGGCCAAGCATCTTACCGATTTGGGAGGCACAGGTTAGTATCCCGATCTGATCTGCAAGTGTCAATCTAATTAGCTGATTGTAACTCTCTCTTACTCACAGTTCGGGGATTTTTTCAATGGTGCTCAGGTGAGGCCAGACCCTGATAGGCCCTGAAAATTTGTACCTATGACTACAGGTCATCATTGACACTTTCCTCTCATCGGCTGAGAGTAAGTGATTTGAACTGTGACTTGGATCTGATGTTGATCTCTTCCACAGCCAAGTGGCTGAAACAAAGTGGAATTGTCCTACTTCTGCCCCATGGCCTCGATGGTGCTGGTCCTGAGCACTCCTCTTCGCGGCTCGAGCGCATGCTACAAGTTGAGTTTTGGTACCTGACAAAGTTGCATACTGATTCTCGCGGGCAGCTCACGGATGATCGCTTTGGCCCCACAAATACGCGTGCGAATGTGAACATGACTGTTGCCTTCCCAACAACTGCGGCACAGTATTTCCATCTCCTCCGTCGCCAGATCAAGCGCAACTTCCGCAAACCACTGATTGTAGCTGCACCGAAGGGGCTTCTGCGTCTTCCTGTATGTGGCGCCGCTGCGCACACATCGGCAGTGACCCACTGACTGATCCGGTAGGCTGCGTCATCATCATTGTCCGAACTCGAGGAGCCGTCCACATTCCAGCCTGTGCTGCGTGATCCCCTTGTCGAGGTACGCGGCGCTGAACGGGTCGTCCTCGTCTCGGGAAAGCTCTACTATGACCTCGTGAAGGAGCGGGACGCACGTGGGTTCGGTGAGCGCGTCGCGATCGTCAGAGTCGAAGAGCTATGCCCGTTCCCGTTCGAGGCACTTCGTCGGGTTGTCAACGGGACTCATGAAGTGTGGTGGGTGCAGGAAGAACCAAGGAACCAGGGGGCTTGGACACATGTCGCTCCGCGCGCCGCTCAGGTTCTTGAAGGGCCTCTCGTTTACCACGGACGTCGCGAAGATGCCGTGCCCGCGCCTGGGGTTGGTAAGCTGTACCGCGAGCAGCAGGAATTAGTGATCAAAGGAGCCTTTGACGGACTCTGATGCCATCCGCTGAGATACCTGTCTAGGTTTAGAGCCAGTTGTGTCGGAGGAGGGTGGCATCGATGGGACAGTGAACGTGCTACGATGGTTGGTCGGATGTTCTAAAACTGACGTGACTATCGCTCCCGCAATACTTCCGCAGCTGTCATCGTAAATCTCCGCTTTTTGATAGCCAAGACCCCGGTACGGGTGTAAGAAAGTCAGGGCAGTTGTGAGCACAGTGGCAAAAGTCGGACAGCTAGAGCAACCGTGTGGCGCCCTGTCCCTGTGGCGCCCAGGGCTGTTGTCCCTTTCGATGGGCTCTCTTTCACATCAAAAGGGCTCATCACTGGGCGAGATAGACCCACATCGTCCAAAGGTTATGGTATTAACGAACACACATGTGGATATGACATGTCGTGAGTAGTAGGGGAGTGGGGTACGAGAGGTGCGAGTGGCAATGCAAATTGAAAATTGGGGAGCAGCACAGGATTTTGAAACTGAGAAAAAAGTTGAGTAGAGTACGAGGAGTCGTTGCACGTGGCAACGAACGAAATTACCGGAAGTGCCGGGGACATTTTCATTTTTACAATTCCGCGCTTGAAATTACCTGTTCAAGTTCAACCCTTTCAGTTCAACGTTCAACGTCTAACCTTGACGCTGTCGGCCCACAGCCATCTCACTATCCCTAAATGTTTTTCTAGCCATTCTTTTTTTAATAGGTAAGATCCTTAAAGTCACGTTAAAACCCTGTCTAGATCTAATTCCAAAATATAGAAACACTCCGGTTTTTCCCAACTCGTATCATAAAACACATCACATCATCTTCAAACTTTGTGCGAAACCCTTCCTTTACCCTCTCTCTTCCCTCAACTGGCCGCCGCTCCCTTCACACTTTATGCTCCCCTCCAGCCCACCACCCACCTGAGTGAGCCCCGAATGGCTACCAAAACTCAAACCAGCCCTTCCGCCTTCTCTCGCGTCCGTTTCGGTTTAGGGTCCAAACAACGACTCCCTCCTGACTCACCAGAAAATGAAAACGACAGCGATTGGTATCTACCTTACAACGGGCCGTACGAACTGCCTTCCACTACCCCGCTTTCACAATCCCGTGATAGTTGGGGGCAGCTGCTCGGCTCAGTCCTGACCAACCTTGGGGGTACCAGGCCGTCGGAGGGGTTGCATGAGTGGTCAGATGGGCGGGTCACGTCAGCTGTTCCGAGTAGTGGGACGTACGCTTCCCATCCTTATCGAATGAACGCCACCCCAGATCTCACCGTCCCACCTGGATCAACCACGACGACGACATTCAGAGGGCGCAGTACGGTTTCTCAGTCTCAACGTGGCGGTCGTCCAAGATTGAATATCACGTCCTCGACTCCGTTTGCCAACATCGACACGACCGGTGGCGTTGGGGAGTCCCCCACGCCCGTGCAGCGGTCGTCTCTCCCCACGTCACCCCCTTTGAGTGCTTCGAGCCGCCTGAGTCTCGCGAGCATTCTTAGTTTTGGTGGGTCCACGCGGAAATCTCGTTCAGATTCTGCTCCAGTTCCGCGTCAACGGTCCAGAAAATCTTCTCGCACTGGCCCGCCGCCTCACGATCTACTACCGCAATCAAACCGTCCAACAGC
Source organism: Lactifluus pinguis (assembly GCA_003313945.1). NCBI lineage: Eukaryota > Fungi > Basidiomycota > Agaricomycetes > Russulales > Russulaceae > Lactifluus > Lactifluus pinguis. The sequence goes on from QLPA01001316.1 coordinate 31,617, forward strand.
GCAATATGCGCGACCCTCCCGCTCTCGTAGCCCTGTTCGGCTCTACCCACCGCCACCGGTGCATCGACCGCGCCGGCGGTCGAACACTTTAACTGGCGCCTCTATGACCTCTGCGCAAACTTCGTCGCATCATTTTTCGCCTATGTCCCACAACAGCGACAACCCCCACCCCTACGCGTATCCTTTCCCCTCTTCTTGGATTGAGACTCCCCGACACGCTCCGGTTATTCAACCTGTTGTCTCACCTTCATTGGACAAAGGCAAAAGTGTGGATCGCTCGTACCAGCATCCGCGGCCCCCACCCCCGGATACCTTAAATAAAACCGAAGTCCCCGCACATCTCAAGCCCGCCTCGCGCCCTTCGTTATTGAAAACGATCTCTGCTCCAAACCTTCGCCACTTGTCTCGTCTCACGATCGGTAAGCCTACATCGAGAGGAAAGTACCGATGGTTGTCCCCAGAAACTTGGTGTGACGCGTTGCTGTTCCCGCGCCCACGTTTCATGGCGCATACCGACGAAGAGGAGCCACCGCAACGGTTTAGTAGCCAACAACGCGCCCCTGCCATACGTTCATCCGAAGCACGCCATGGGAGTGAACGTGTCGCACTTTCTCAGACACAGCTACGTGCGTCTCAGTCTGCTGTGAATTTGCGGGCACCCAATGCGGAGTCATCTCCCGGCCCGCCACGAGCCGAACCTATGTTGATGGAACGAATCGAGGGTGGCCAGTCGCCTCCACGGAGACCCCGAAGCTTTGCACAGGATGACCTCGCTCTCCCGTCACCGGTGCCATCACTAGCAAGGTGGGTGGAATCTGATATCCCATCTCATATGTCCTAATTCACTTCAATTTTCTAGGGTCCTAGAGATGGGGGCGTCCTTTGAGCGCGAGCGCGCAGAGTGGAAGGCCAAAGCAGCGCGCTCATTTCAGAGCTCCAAACTAACTCGCTCACTTGGTCGCACGCGATCCCAGTCCGCAGGGCGTACGCGCGCGCAGCTAAAGGATGCCGGGGGCTTGGAATTTCTTGCAACCAAGACGCTCCTCGGCAATCAGCTCGCCGCTCCAACGGTTCACACCTCCACATCGAGCGACGGAACACAGACACAGCACACACGATCCTGTACATCTCACGCCCGCACGCAATCATCTGCTGGGCACTCGCGCGCTGGGTCAAAGAACAAGTCTGCATTGCGTGCCGCAACGGGTTTGTGTATCTCTGACGACAGGATGAGTCCGAACGAGGAGCTCCTCACCCGTCATGATGGTGAAGGGAAGGCTGTACGTGTCGAGGCTAGTCCACCAAAGCTTGACACTCCAATATTGCCCTCACCACCTGTGACAAGCGATTCCCCCGTGGGTATTGCAGTGTCCTCTCCGCCTTTATCGACCGAGAAGGATGCCCCACAGTCATCGGGACCCATTTACGTACCTGACCACCCATATGCGCAGGGTGGTGGCCACTCTATGCCACGGCGTTCGCACACGCTTTCGCACACCCGTTCTAGTTCTGATTATGCGGGCGCACACCCCTCCGCAGTCTCGGTTACCGCATCCGCTACTATCCTAGCAAGTGAGATGTCCGCGCGACATCGTCTGCCTCCGCAATTGGTGCCCCATCCTTATGCGTCTGCTTTGGCGTACCCAAATGCAACTTCTTCGCAGGACTCTATGGTACTTCCTTTGAATCCCCCCAAGGGGCCGCACGAAACACCTTCCGAACGCGCTCCCCCTCAACCAAAGGCAACTCCTCTGAACCCACCACGGCGCTCACCTCCGTTGTCAAATATCGATGAAGCTAGCAGAGCGGTACCTCATGCATACGCATCGAGTGGCCATCTCAGCAGCACGCCACTCATTCTCGCAGACGCGTTTTCATTTGGGCTTGAACGGCAATTCAGCGCGGACAGTGGGCTTGGTGACAGCGACAGCAATCAAGAGGTGCCCTCTGACGTTGCGAAGCTACCCAGCTCCAAACTTGCGACCGTGCGAGAGCGGTCGCGTCCGAATCCTGCGCCTCGTGGGGCGTTGCAGTCTAATCAAGCTGCTGCGTCCCCTCCTACTGAAGCGGTCAATCTACCTGTCTTTACCGCGTCATTGTTGACTTACTCGCTCAACTCTGCGCAAGCAAGCTTGGCCGAAGAGAATCACTCAGCCTCCCGTTCATCATCTCCACAGCAGAGCCCGCGACCGCTCAGCCGTATCGAAGACCTCGACCGTTACCGGGATTTATTCTATCAACCGGTGGCGTCCGGCTCAGGTCGGGCGGAACACCGCCGGGTGATATCACGTGATGCGGGCTCGCTGGCTGGTCTGGGTGTCAGCACGGCTGGCAGCGTCTCGGGTGCGAGCGACCTTGTTGCGTACAGGCGCCAGCTGGATAGCGAACTCGAAGCGATGCAAGATGTGAGTCAACTGGATAGGTTAGGCACCCTGCAAGACAGACCACCACGGCGTATGTGGGGGTTGAGACATGGTGGCATGCGGGGCGACGATGGAATGGGAAGCCGTACGGACCCGAACTTGGTGCTATCCATTACTTCAGAGTCGGAAGCCGGCACAACGACCCTACCGCTCAGATTGCATCGAAGCGATGGCCGTCCGAGTGATGCGTCGCTTACGGTCAACATACCTCAGGATGTCGAGTCCCGCAGGTCGTCTGTGCTGGACCGATCGGAGATAGAGGATGCAGATCATGATGGTGCGTACGATCTGTCACTTGTGGGTTTATTGCTACTGATCTCCGATCCCCTGATGAAATAGAACTGTTGCGCGTGGGAACGATCGAAGCTGTTTCCACACCAGCAGCAACCACCCCTACACACCGATTTTCCCTCGCGGCCGACATTCACCGGGGCCGCAGTCTTGATTCTGTCCGACCGTCTATTGCTTCCGTCACTGCTGCTACAGGTGATGGGGAACATTCGACGCTCCCGCCATTGCTCGTGGTTTCCCACTATCAGAGCGGCAGTAGTGGCCGCCTACCATCCGCGCTCCCCTCTTCCACGACAGAAGTGACGCGATCGAGTTACACGACAAACGACACTGGCACCTCGCGCATCTCCGGACTATCAGATTTTCCCGTGCCACCCACGCAGACCTCAGTCCTATCAGACCGTGAGGCGCACGGTCGGCCTATTCATCGGAAAGACGGTTCTCCTAGTGCGGCATCGAGTTTGCCACGACCGTCCATTGAGGATCCAAGTCAGGCGGCGGTGCGAGAACCCCGTGTTGGCGAGTCGGGCGCACCATAGCGGCTCAACCCATTCATTTCATTTTTTTTTCCGGCAATTCCTGTTCATTTTTCAGTCGTCTTCCTCCTGGATCATATCTCACCGTACTCATACAGGCATTTCTTTGCTCAAAATATTATATTCGTGCATACACGTATATATATTTATTTTACCCCCTCATTCTCGCGCGCTTGGTTACCTACAATAATTCAAGTTATTTTTTCAATTTTTCTTTAGGCATTTCGATCCTGCTCTCAAACCCCTCATAACACCATCAGCACAATTTACAATTTTTTTTATGCCTGGAAGCGAGGACACCCCCCCGCGTATGCTACTACTGTACTGCGACCAATTAGAAATTTAACTAGTTCATGTTGTCGTCGTGATTGGATGACAAAAACGTCAACGATGGAATTTTGATCCACTTTTTCTTCTCAAAATCTAAGTTCTGAAATGGAAGAGGACACCCTTCGATTTTTTGTATTTTTTTGTAGCCCGAGTTTGCCCGAATGATGTACCATTGTCGGAGTTTTCTTGTTTTTCAAAAACAAGCGACACGTTTCCAGTCAAATTCATGCATCATGCATCATGTATCATGTAACCCATACATCCATGCATCACGCATCACACACGCATCATATATATCACTTGACCAATCGGCCTTGAAATTAGGACTACTGTATTGCTTATGTAACTGACAGGAGATTTGGTCGTTCCTTGCCAGTGATTCTAGGCCTGTGTCGGAAAAATGTAGATTAGCATATCAGTCATATCAGTCCTGACGAAACATTGACGCGGCTGACGAATTCTGATAAGGCTGATGGGACCTTATCATGGTTTCATAATAACTCATAAACTAGATAAGTCATGACAGCTGTGGTATGGCAGAAATGGACTAAATGGAATATCAGTAGTTACGACAGCTGAAGGAATGATGATAGAGGCTGCTGTGCTGATCGGTGCTGATCAGGGCTTATCAGGGCTTATCATGTCCGTCGGGACTGTCATGCCAGCATGTTATATCAGACCATGTAGCTAGTTATACACTGCACATATAAAATAACTAGTGTTAACTTAGTCGCTATGGCATGAATCCCTTGACTGGCTCTGTTCAGCTCTATTTGCTCTGTGTTGCCCCTTTGTCCATCCTCCGCCCTCACTGCTGCATGGCCCACTGCCATTAGCCACTGCCTACTCTTACCACTCATTTCTCACCCTTGTTCAACGTGTACGCTACGCGCGTTCGCACCCGTGTCACGGCGTTCTCCTCACCCCGACTCGGATGCCGCTTTCAGTCTGACGAGTCCAGTCAACCCCGCCTTCCAGTCACTCCATTTTTATCACTCAATTCTCACTCAACCACCACAAAATTTAGCCTACAGTATCTAGTACCATATCTGAATATATTCCGTGCATTTTTTTCTTTCAGAAATTGTGGCGTGCTGTGAAACGAAAATCAGTGGATTTGTCACGCCGAAATTTAGTGACCTAGCGTGACTGACCGGGAAGGGGGGTGACCGGAGAGGGGGCGGGGACACGCACAAGATCGGAAAACGATCTCATGTGTGTGGTCAATACTGAAGCTGCTACCTCGCATGCCGCATGTAAGGTAGAGGGGGTTGGGGAGGGTTGAGATTGCAAAATGTTCGAAGGCACGTGAGTGCCAACTGCCAAGTTCATGGGCCGCGGGCCTTGAGTGGTGGTGGGGGGCTGCAGGGATGCCGCAAGGGCTGTGTCACAGGGCGACCGTTGGGACAGCAGTGGCAGGAACAACAGCGGCGAGGGGAGATGGCAAGGGCCACAGAGTAGGGGGTGAACCCGGGCGACGATAGCACAAAGTCACTGTTGTCATCTCTCGGACGGTCGCAACAGCGACGCCACCCAAGCAACTGTGACACCATGGACCGTCTGCACGGGGCCCCCTCCGTGCCAGTGGGTGGACGCGAGGCGACGACGGAGGTGACAGAGGAGGACGGGCAATGGAGGTGATACAGGAAGGGAGCGACAAAGGGCCACGCAATAGTGCCAGTCACTGGCGTCAGGCGTTTAGACAATCGCAATAGCGATGCCTGCACGACCTTGACGCCATTGACCGTCAAAGCATGGACCCCACCCCTCAGTGCTGGGTGGATGCGAGAAGCATGGGGATGTAAGGAAGGAAGGAAAATCAGTGGGAAAAGTCCAAAAAAATATTCAGACGCACCAGCATGGCTTATGGTCACAGACAGACTCAGTGGGGGAAGGCATTGCGAGGCATTGCAACGGCAGCGTGGCACCAGAGGGCGTGTGACGGTTGCACCAGAGAGGACGACGACAGCCGCATCAGAGAGAAGGGCAAGAGAGGGGGAGGAGATGACACCAAGGAGGCGAGAGTGTGGGTGGCGATACAGTAACATCGAAGGCGACATCGCCAAAAAAAAAACGAGGCACGAGCTGGGGCAAGCCATGGGTGGAATGAGCTGTAGAAGGGCCAGAGTGGGGATTACCGTAACTTGGAGAAAATTTTGGGAAAGATTCCAATGCGCGGGTAGTCGCCGGCAGTGTTGTACGTGTCAGCCTGACAACGTGTCATGGATGTCAGAACTTTTGATGTCAACCGAGCGGACAAAAAAGTTGACAGTGTCAGGCTGTGTCAATTAGCAACTATACCAAAAGAAGGACAGTCGCGAAGTCTACGCCCCTTCCCGGTCATCCCCACTTCCAGTCAGTCACACTAGGTCACACAAAGGGTCACACGGCCGGAAAGCGTCACAAATGCGTCACAAATGCGCTGATTTACGAACCTTTCCTTTTTTGTATAGACCTTGACCAGGTCACGAACATCTCGAACTACTATGGTGTCTGGTCCACTCGGCGCAGACTCACTCGGCGGTCACGATTTTGTCACAGCTTACGGTAGCAGAGGTTTCAATCTCCGCTTAGTTGTGTGGGGGGCCCAAGTGAGTGAGCGCATGCGTGATTGCCATTGAGCGGTGCTGCAGTAGTAACGAAATTACTTGAAGGAAAGTGATTAGAATGAATTAAAGTTATCTTTGGATGATATAGTAGGTGCAGTGGCTTTGCAGCCTTGTTTGCAGCCACTCGGGTAGCCCTTGGCATGTCACCCGTGCAAGCCCGTGCCATCCGCTTTGCAATTTCATAACTGTCAGAATATTCAACGTCCGACCCGGCATTGAAATGGCAGGTGACAGATTTGCGTGATGGAACCATATTTGGGATGCTCATCACTGATTACATTCTACCACCACTGTTATTCCATATTTTTCTATCTTTCGGGTTCTAATAAAATTTTATGAATAAGGTGCTGTTGTAGTTCCAAGGATCATTCATTATTAGCTGTGGTTTGAGGTACAGAGCCTTATCAATTGTTATCGCCGACTGTACCGGAATCTCAGCCACCCGCCGAGTGGACCAGACACCATAGTATTTGTCCGCTTTGACACGTGTCAACTGACTGACACTGTCAGACCTAGGTCATGACAACACTGCTCTGCCCTGCCCCCTGTTGCTCTACCCGGCTCTGTCTCCACCACTGCCTGCCCTTTGGCATTGCCTCCCTATCTCGCCCTTGCCTGTCGCCACCACCATTAGCATTGTCTGCAGCGCCTCCCTCTCACCGCCGCCACTGCCTGAGCTCCGGTATAGGGGCATGCATAGTTTGAGCCAGATGTTTAAAGAATGCCGAGAAGTAGGTACAGAGCGACATCATGCAAGAATGGTACCTTCTCTCTGCTGACCGTCTCAGTCGCCGGCGCGGTGCCCAACCTTGGCAAGCCAGTAGCGCTTGCAATGTGTTACTATGCTGCGGGTACTGACGAGCTTGCCCTCTTGACCATCTCGTCTTCCCGTCATTCGCTGCTGTGCAACCAGCCGATACTCCCCATCGTGTGTGCATGGCAGCGACTGTCTACGTCGCACTGACCATCAGCGGTGGTATACGCAACAGGGTAGACCCGATGGCACTCAGGTACTTCTTTTCATCCACTGGACGTTCCATTTCTAATATAGTGTTGGACAGTTTCATCAACACTACCGCTGGGTGGATCAATCTACTATTAATGTCCTCAAGGAGACTGCTCGGTGAGCATTGCAATTCTATCTGTTCGACATTGGTTACTCATCAGGTCTCTGCAAGACCAAGGGCAAAGCCGTTGATACTGATTTCGAGCTGGTGCGAATTTTATTTTTACGCACAGCAGTCGTTGGATTGATGCTGAGCAGACCCCAGAGGCCCCGTAACATTAATCCCATCCCACATAATGTATAATGTATAATATTACAATTTGAATATATCAATTTGAAACACCGCTATAATTTGAAATAAACTAATTTGAATGTGCACGTGAGTGAGGGCTAATTATGGGATGGGTGACCGGCACCTGATATCACCTGATAACAACTGACCACGCTGATAACTGCTGATGATGCTGATGATGCTGATGATGCTGATGATGTTGATTACCACTAATCACAGTGATAACCTCAAGTTAGTGAGATAACACTGAGTATTATGATAATGACCAATTGCACTGATTACCACTAATCACAGAAATAACCACTTATACGTGATTCTTAAAGCTTATCAATGCTGTCGCGCTCATCAGGTCTTATTCATACTATAAGATCTGTCATACTTATCACATTTATCACAACAATATAGTCTTATAGATGATTCTTGAACCATATGGGTTCGATAACCTTCCCGAAATTCTGACGACCTTATATGCACTTATATGTGCATATGGGTGCTGATATGCTAATCCCATTTTTTCCGACATGTGATGGATTCACGAGAATTCACCACCTTATCACTGGCCATTTTGTGTGAAACCCGATACGGCGACAGGCATGACAAAACAGGGAAGTGTCTTCCTTTGGGCATAAAACTCGGAGAGATATGGCACCCGTACTGTACTCCTTGTAAAAAAAATGAAATCGCAGGGATGTTTTTAGAAAATTCCCACGAGCGTCAAGAACGCTTCTTTCCGCATTTTCCCACACCCGATTGTTCTGGTTTTTTGCAGCATTTTCTTCCGGTATGGGCCCTCTTTGAAAAAGCTGTAGCACTCAATAGAGATCATGCTACCCAGGTCCGGTGACAGCGTAATACAAAATACTACCTGAAGAGGGTAATCAGAGGATACATCCCGAATCTGCCCGTGACTTCCACCGCTTCTGGATCTCACTTGGGTGGACTTGGCCTCACAGGTGGCGAGGGATTCACAACCTACTCTATCGCACAAATCACTGGCTTCTCCACTGAGATGGAGAAGAACAAAACCGCGGGCAAACCTTCATTTATGTAGGGTAAGGAGATAGATGATCATTTTCCGACTTTGACCTGTATTTAGGATATCTCAGTAATTTTTATGCTTCCATGTTTGAAAGTAGTAGTAGGACTTTCTTTGTCTTGTCATATCCGACTCGGGACGATATACACTGAGAATTTCTAGAAAGAGAAAACAGAGAGGATCGATTAAACCACGCCAATGCAATAACCCCGTTTACACGAAGACAAAAAAAGAGACACGGAAAGGACAGGTCAAGACCTAGCGAGCTGGGAGAATCCTATTGTAAAAACAAAAGCGGACCAAGGCGAAAAACTGGAATAGAGAAGGGGTTCGCAATACCAGATCAAAAAGCCTATAAGTATCCACGTCTGTATGTAGCAGTAGCACTGTGACTTACACGACTGTTTTGCCTTTACACTGGATGATCGCGAGAGACGGATGCTGCATCAAGGGCTTGGGACTGTTCTAGGGCGTCCACATTATAACGCAGACCTGGATCTCGAGGATCATCGACTGATCCGTCATTCGTTGTGCCAGTGTTTGCGTGCGAAACCGGGGTTCCCTCAGGCAGCGCGGGAAAATTAGCTGTTGCTAAGGTGGATGGAAGAGGAAGGGGGTAAGGGGCAGCGGTCACTGGGTCAATCTGGAATGCGGGAGAAGTTAGTGTCAACCGAGTGATTTCAGGGGATGTGTCGCTGCGGGCGGAAGACGATAGTAATGGAATGTCAGAGGCAACACCGAGATCTACGTTTTTAAGTAGATCAGTGGCGGCGGTGTCGCTATGTGGTTTGGCGGGGGATGAGTGCGGTGTGAATGTCGAAACTCCGGGGGCATGAGGGCTTGGCTCAGAGTCAGAAGTGGGAGAGATGGTGTTGGACGTGGTGTCAGTGGGACCTTGTGTTATCAAGTCGGGTGAAGTAGCAACAACGTTGCTGCTGTCGACATTGACTAGTGGAGTGTGACGAAAAGACTCCACAGTTGGGGTAACATCAGGTAAATCGTGGGGCGATATCTGTTCTGAAAAATGTATGCGCCTATGATCTGTGCTCAATACCGGAAAGGATGACAGGACAGGCTCCGTAGAATCGGCAGGTGGTGAGGTCACTGAGGTGAGGTTGGGATCGGTGATCTCGCCCATCACGGGATCGGAGTGATGGCCCGGGATATTGCATAGTGGGTACGAGGATGGCTCGTAAGGCCTCACGTTGGTCGGGATAGAATCGGTGCCTCGATGTAAGGTGATATAAAGATGCAGAATGGGTTGAAGGATGCCATAAGAAATGTTGAGAGATTCGCGATTGTACGCTTCGCGAGTGATTTCATTCCACAAAGCACAGAAGTCGTGCTGCAGTTCGGGAAGAGTATTTTCAATCTCGAATTTGGATATGCGTTGCAAAACGGATTCAAGACCACCAGCCATTGCTGAAGTATTGCTGATATACAGGTGGAAGAGCGGCCGAGTGATGTGGATCAAGTTGGCGAGTAAAACGCTGTCACCATTTTCGAGGAAATGTTGAAGTACCTCTTTTGCTACGCCTAGTTGATCCATGGCTAGCGCGATCCAATGGTCATCCCGTTCTGGAACGCTTGCAATGACACCGGCAATTATCCCTTGAAAACATAAACCTCGATCGCCGTCGTCGCTGCTTCTCAGAGATCGCACAATATCACCCGATCGCAACACTGCTACACCTTCTGTGAAAATGCGTCCAAGGACATACATAGTCGCATGGGTGAGATGTGCTGTATCGACGGCTTTCATGCATATGATGACCCGCCTGATCTTGTCTGCCTCCAAAACAAAATTGGATGTAAAAGTACGGCTCATGAACCTGTAAAATACCCATGTCAATGTCTCGTCCACTTTGGCGAAAGCGAGTTGGGCCGAGTCTCGGACAGAGCCGTGGAATCGGACCACGTCCGAGCTACAGAAACCAGGGATGGCTTCGAAGAATTGTTCACAATCCCTATCTTCATCCAGAGCGTCAATCGTCCGTGCCAGGATACGACTGTTGATTCCCACCGACAATCCCGAGCCAGTAACTTGAACCGCCTTCGTCATACCCCAAAAAAATCGACTGCGATTTGTTCCCGGCCACGTGTAGGCGATAAAGGGACAGTTGCAATACGACATAAAGGAAACAATTAGGGAGACTGCATATCGGATGCCAAAATAGAAGAACCATGCCGAGGAAGAAAGTGGTGCATAGTAGGGGCTATCGTTCCAGAAGATTGGCATCAACGTGACGCATCCGTATACCGCTCCCGCAAGTCCAACCCACCAAATAACCACACTAAATACAGTGTGGTTAATGTTGAACAGAAAAACAGCCAGTCCAGAGAAGAACAGGAACAGAGACAGGTGTAGAAGAGCGGGCAATGCTTCAACCGACCAGGGAAGATGAAACTTATCCACCCCATTAGCAAAGAATGCACGGATCGGCGCTCGCCTGTGTGGGCTGTACCGTGGAGGTTGTGTAATTGTGACGTATCGACGCGCCCACTGCTGTAACATAGTCGCCAGTAGGGCACATGTCAGACTGATGACCAAACTGAGGAACCAGAGTGAGTTGACCAAGACTGCTGATCTCGGCGGAGAGAAAGGGGGTGGTTGAGCTGGAGTGGCAAGGATCGATGCACTGGCACGAGATATGTTTGGGTCGGCAAGGAGTTGATAGATGTTCGCGAGATAGAAAGCAGAGGTATCTTGTGGATTTGGCCTGAGATCTTGAACAGAGACCGCGGCCAATGCTGCAAGAGCGGCCGAGAATAAACCAGTCTACAGGATCTACGCTGACTGCTGCGCCCCAGCGCGGAGACTAAGATAAAGACTCACGAAAATGAGGATGCCGTCTGCATCCTTTTGCCACCGTTTGGCCATTTTGTCGTCTTCTTCCTCTGTCATCTTAACGTACATATGAAAGAGGGGGCCTGAGCTATCGGTAAAGCTGGCCTGTCCCTGAGAGGATTGGTTTTGCTCTGGCTGGCCCGGGGGGACGTCACGAAGGGCAGCTATAGGGGAGGATGAATTCGTCAAAGTTCGATAAAGCTGGGTATCGGATAACATACTGGTTCTTTGTCCTTCAGCAAGCGGTTCTTGGTCCATTGGGTGTTATATACGATGAACGGATAGTAAATGGGGTGTTATATCGAGATCATGTGGATTATGTAACGTTCGCTTTTGCAAACAGGTGGCGTGAAGATGCAGCCTCACTAGAACGCATCTCCTGGCCTGACGCGATCCCAGAAAAGGGACTCCCATTGGCACCGAGGCCGATCTCGTCGCCAAGTTCCAAGATATCGGGTTAGAGTATGACTATGCCTTGCAAGGTGTGTACCCACCAGCATATCCTTGAAAACATTGTCACCCGCTACACCCCTGCTAATCCCATGTCCCCTGCCCTCACCCTTCTCTTTTGCAAGATCTGCTACACTACAGCAGCAAACTTGAGTGACCCATTGTAGTAGCTGACCTGATTGAGAAGACATTCACGGAGTCTGTATGTGTAGGGCCTGTAGGCTACACATACAGGCTCTGTGAAATGCCTCCTCACTGTCCTCAGTCACAACAATGGCTCACTCAAGTTTGCCACTGACATGTTTGGACCACATCTGATGCCTATCTTTGGGATTGGCTATATCAAGCACAAGCTTGTTGAAGTCCTCCACCTTGACACGGGGTCACGGACAGGCAGAAGTGGAAGGGTCTTTGCACTCTGTTGGGCTGGAACTCGCAGGGTGCCACTCTCGTTGGCGAGCTCAGTCGCATCAAGCATGAGGCTGGCTAGTATTATGGCGGCAATTGTCGGTAATTCAAGTGGCTTGGGCTCAGAAGGTTTGTACAGTAATCGACCTCAATATTGCACCTCGCAGCATTCAAGTTCAGGTTCTTGTCCTCATCAAAACAGCAGGAATCGTGTTAGGGCTACAGAAACGCAGGGTAATAAAAAACACAAAAGAGAATTATAGTAACGACAACAATACATCACGATCAATAAAAAAAAGGGTAACTTTTTCATTCGTCGTACTGCGTGAGCTGTCAATTGGTTGTGATCAGTAAGCCTCTCAAAGTCTCGAGGTGAACGCTCATGGGCTTACATCTAAGGTGAGTGTGCGAGAGCTATTCAGATCTTGGTCGCGAAAAATTCCAACAAGGGAATTCCCGCGCTCGTATAACGAGCCCTTGAGGCTGATGATGATGAACTGGAAGTTCTCGGACGCATGTGCGCGGATATAGTTGGCTACCTTAGCCACGTTCGTGTTGTCTAAAGCCGCATCGACTTCATCAAGAACGAAGAATGGACTGGGCTGATAACTGCATAAGGCAGTGCGGGGGTGTACGTCAGAAACGGACGCGCTCTCAAAGGCAAAAGACGCTCCACCTGTGGATCGCAAATAACAGAGCTAGGGCGGCGACCGTCTTTTCGCCGCCAGACAGCTGTTCCATGTCCCGGAAGCGTTTCATAGGGGGCATCGCGTGATACTTGATACCACCCGCGTATGGCTCCTGGAGAAGAAAGCGTTGAGGAAATGATGGCGACCGCCAGCACGATATGTTCCCCACGCACCTCGTTGTCTTCCAAACTGAGATAGGCGACGCCGCCCATGGGAGCTGCCTTTCCCTTGGTCAGATCCTTGTACACGTCATCGATGCGCTCTGATATGTGATTGTACGCTTTGTTGAACAATTCGGTGCTATGTAGTGGAGTTATATCAGGATTAGCCTCACTGCCGGTGTAAGAGCTCTTACCGCCTCTGTTTCACGTCGTTGAACGCGTCTCGTGCGTTCTTCGAGTCCCTGCGCGCCTTCTCGGCCTCCCTCTCCGTCTCTGTGAGCTTAATCTCGACATCATCAAGCCTAAGTGGAGAGCCGTCAGCTTACAGTACCAGGAAGAACATAAGTCCACAGAAAACGGACCGATCCATAGCTTTCATGTTTGGCGTCATCCGCTCAATCTCGGCGTTAAGTTTCGTTATTGATGCATCAAATTCACCCAGTATTTCACCGGAGGAATCCTGTTCATTATTTGATAAGAACGAGGGGCGTATGTCATGGATAGCCTGGTTATGAACGCGTCTTACCCCTCGTTCGTCCCCACTGAGAATGTCAAAGTCTACTTCGATGCCATAATCTGGCACTTTCCTGGGGCGCCGTGTCGAATGATCCCCTTCATCCTCTTCATCAACGTCCATTGCTACCTCTTCACGTAAATTCTATCGAATAGTCGTCAGAGCAGACAGAGACATCAGGCGGAAAACGAACCTCCTCCATGGGGACGTTCTTGAGATTCCCAGAAACCAATGGCAGCTGGATCTCCTCAAGGCGGCATTTTCGATACAGGCCTGAGCGCTCGTGTCCAAGCCTCTCGATTTCATCGTTCTGATCTCATTGTCGTCATTATGCTGAAAGAGTTGTCAAGACACCCATCCATACCCGTGAGGAAATTTCTTTTTCCGTCTGCTCGAGTCCTTTGGCGGCTTTGGACGCCGCGCGCTTTGCATCTTCGACAACTTTGGTCTTCTCTTCAAGTGTCGTTTTGAGGAGCGACATCTCTTCTTCAAGTTCCTTGATCCCCTCTTGCATTCTCTCAAGCTCCTCTTGCGCCTCGGATTTCTTCTGTTCGGAGCGTGTGAGGTTCTCCACTTCCCCTGTGACAGTCTCGGCAAGGACATTCAAGCGTTCTTGGAGCTTTTTCAATTGCTCGTCCTCAAATTGGGTCCTGAAGGGATGGTTAGATGCAGCAAAGCTGAAGATGGAAGGTTTTATTTCCATACAGATGCGTGAGCCGGGCGATTTGGGTCTCAAAGCGCAGTCGCGCTTCACTTTCCTCCTGTGCGAGCTTTAGCTGGCGAGCCTCATATTCTCTGATATTAGCCACGCCTATCCCGCGGCAGAAACTCCCAAAGACTTGGTCCTCGGCTGCATCCACAACAGAAGCGAAGCGCTGGACCTGCTCGCGCAGTTTATCGAGTGTGTTTCGGGCCTGTAAAGCAGATTATGCGACACCGCGAATAGGGATTGTGAAAAACCGAACCTTATTATACTCTGGTGCATTCTGCTTTAATGACCTGTCGATGTGTTTCAACTCGTCCTTGATTCCCCGGAGCTTATGGTTACATGCGCTCTGTACGCCATGGTGTTAGAACAGGGGAATTTGGACAAAAAAGACAAGCGCGCACGAGATCATCGCGAGTGACCTGAAGCACCGACTCGAGCCTCAGCATCTCAGATGTCAAACTGTCATCCTCCTTGTTCCGCGGCTTCTGTTTGGCGAGCTCGCTCATTTGACTCTGGATGTTGTCTCTCGCACGCGACAAGCCTGACAGACCCCACCGAATCAGTAAACCACAATCATAGGTGGGAGGAGAACGTACCCTGGATATCTTTCTCCTCCCACTTCTTCCCGCTGCCGTGAGTGCTGCGTCCACCAGTAATTAATCCGCTTTTGTGAATGATCGTGCCATCGAGCGTCACCGCTACCCCATAAACGTCGCGTCAGTGCCTGCTTACAAGCAACGCACCGACAGACTGAACGCGTACCTTTGACTTCTTGGCCCTTCTCGTAACAGATATATCGTGCAACCTCCATCGTGTCGCACACCAGTGCGTTCCCGCAAGCGTGATGTATCGCGCGTTCCATAACGGGCTCGTACTGGATTACGTCTACAGCCAGGCGCGCGCCCTTGGCGAATGCGCGGAACTTGTCGTTGATCGGCTTCACCTGAATCGTGTCGAGGGGAATAAAAGTTGCTTGGCCCGCACGCTGGTTGCGCATGTACTACGGTAACGTATACTCATTCAGCCGAACGAGGGTAGAAGGTGATCAGAGGGGATGTCGTACCTCTATGCAGTCGATGGCGGTCCGCTCCTCATCCACAACGACCGCATCAATGTTACGGCCAAGGATTACCGAGATTGCAGATTCATATTTCCGTTGAGTGGGCTTGCATAGGTCAATGAGCCGGCCACGCACACCTAGACGCAAATAAGTTCGGCCGACAGATGGTTCACTACCGAATGCGCACCAGGGAAAATACGCTGCAAGTTTGTCAATGTCTCCTTCAGCCTTGACTCGCGCTCGGATTCCTTCTGGTCGAATCCGGCCTGCATGAGTTTTTGGTGAATCTCCAAGAGACGTTCGTTAAGCTCAGCCTCGAGCCGGCTGTATAGTCACACGTCATTACGGCAGCAATTTTTGAAACAAGTTGAAACCGTACTTGATGCGTGTCCGCTCAGATTGCTGGGCCTCGAGTTGTTGCTTCACTTTGCTGAGCTCCTCACTGCTCATCTTAACCTTTTCTTCTAGCTATGAGGACTAGCCGTCAGCATGCGTCCTGCATCTGAGGACACAATTATACGTACATCAGATCTCTTCGCTTCATATACCTCGCTCTCCTCGCGTAGGCTTGTTCCCTTCTGCTCGAATTCCTCCTGCCGGTCCTTGAGTTGGGAAAATGTTCGCGATGCAGTTTTTTCATCTCGCATGAGTTTCTCGAGACCTTGACGTTCCTCGACAGCAAGGACGCTAGCCTGCGCCTTTCTAAAAACCCGGACCCCATGAGCATGAGATCAAAAACAAGGGATAGACGAACCGTCGACGATACTCCTGTAGGTTCTCTTCACTCAGAGAAAAATTGTTCTGTGACGCCCTTCGTTGAGCCTCTGCCATTGAAGGGCTAGATTAAGTAAGATGATGTGGGGATATGCACACATGACTAGCCTTGCGCCTCGTCCGCAGCCTTTTGAACGGTCTGAAGGTCTGTTTGGTAGCCCCGAAGCTTCGTTGCCTGCTTTTCTACTTCTTTAGACACCTGTTCCCGGAGCTGTTGGGCATTGTTCATCTTCCTGGTAGAATGAGCAATGGATGCCTCGATGGCCATAAGCTCTGGTCTCTGACGGAAATACGGCACGCCTAAGCAATTACAAGCGAGTGACGGGGAGTGTAGCACCAACCTTATCCTCCAACGCCTTCTCGGCTTTTTTGATTTTCTTCTCCGCCTTTGAAACTGAAGTCCGGGCTTTGGCTTGGTCGGTGCGCGCCTCGTCGAGTTCTTCATCCCGAGCCTCCTTCTCTTCGCGCAGTCCCGCGATAGAAGTTCCGAGAGTTGTAATTTCTTCCGCATTCTTTTCGAGATTCTCCTCAATGCGGAACAATTTACAGAGCAGACGACGGAGAATAAGATCATCCTGACGCATATACTGGGTTTAGTATTGGACAAATGTGCAAGGTCTTTACAACGCACGCGCTCCTGGCATAGAGCCTCGAAACGCTCCGCCTCGCCCTTCTGTTCTTTGTATTGCTTGATTTCGCCTGCAATTGCACGTCGTTTCGTAAAGTTATGCGTGGCGTTCTCTGTCGCACGATCCTGCTCCGTCTTAGACTTCTCATACTCAGCAGCGAGTTCAAGTGAGCCGCTGATCTGTTCTACGAGACGGGTGAGTTCTTTTGCAGACTGGGAGGCAACAGCCTCGACATCCCCCTGGAAAACGAGGAAATTCTTTGCCTTGACGAGAATGTTGTGCTTGATGAGGGCTTCGTTGTACGTAGTATAGGTAACGGTTCGTTTATTCAGCTTGTACTCGGAAGCACCCGTTGTTGATATTCTACAATAAGCGCGAACGATAGTGTGGGCAGAGGCGATAGGAGGATTGGTGGACATACGTTCGCTGAAATAGCCATTCCTTCTTCTTGTCGTCCTCAAACACTGCAAGCACCCATGCTTTTTTTGCAGTGCCCTCACCCTCGCCTTCGTCCTCGTCCTCGTCCTCCTGATCAGGCTGCGAGACCCCATCGCCATTATCCCGTGCAAGACGTCGGCCACGATATACGAGATCTCGAAGCTGACTACTTCGGAGTTGCGCGCTCTTCACACCGAGAACAAAAGAGATAGCGTCCATGAGGTTAGACTTGCCCGCGCCATTGGGCCCGATGATAGACGTGAAGTTCTTGAACGGTCCGATTATTTGGTGTCCCCTGGTTTGTTTAGACGAGGTGAGAGATGTGGGATATAAATGAAAAAAGGATATCACGCAGCGCACCTATATGACTTGAAATCGCATAACTCGATGCGAACAAGAGGCATGCTGGACTGTACAGAATTCTATTGACCGTGTCAACCTTGGACTACCTTGAAACGTGACAAGGACATCGCGTGACAGGTGTGACACATCGCGTCGAGCTTGACTCTTACCCCTGAATACGGTATGACTCGGAGGCCAAGTCTATAACTTCCAGATTACCGTAGGTTGGAGTTAACTCGCTGGACAGGCCCCATATTCGTGAATAATGATCGTAAGTGCTGTTGCCACTAATGGTTCACG
>QLPA01001320.1:0-28762 GCA_003313945.1 Lactifluus pinguis
GTGCGATAGTCATACCGCGCTGAACATAAGATATCAAGTGAGACCAAGACCGAACGAGAATCAGTGACAACACACCACGAGCGCAGCAGTCAGCACGAACGGGACAATCCTGGAAAGAAAGAACATTAACGTAAGGAGGAGCGATGAACGGAGGGATTTTCCATAACGGTCTGGGTCGATAGGATGGCTTCTTGATGGTGGGAGGATCAACAGGAAGGAGTGGATCAGTTTCTGAGAATTGTGGATATGGATCCATACTGTAGTATTACTAGGGAGAGGCCGACGTTGTCGCCGGTCACCTTGCGGCAGTGCGCAACAGCCGGGCCGGCCGAACCGCCCCGAGTCCGGACGATATGCAGATAGATAATCAAAAGTTGTAACCTCCAACTTGCTCGGACCGCCCTAGCAAACTTCACTAACTCAATCGAGACAGATGAGTCCATATGGAAAGGCATCAGGAAAATGGTGCTTCGACTCTGTGTATGCCAATTCTTGTTCAAGTCTGTGCACGGATCAGACAAACACATACACAATCATGAACATTGCCAAATGTGCGTCACTTGCAACACCACCACAGAGTCAATGGCACACGTCCCTGTCAACTGACACGAAAGCTCGGTCAACATGATCTGGTTTCTAGCATGTACAACCTCATCAGGAAAACTCGAAATCACTTAGATGCAATTAACCCTGCTTAAACGTCCTTAACCTGTCCTTAACACGATTACAAGTAAATTAAACTGATTAGAGTGATCTTGAACTACTTAGGAATTCCGAGGTTAAGCAACTAGGAATAGTCCAAGTATGAAAATCAGAGCCCAGTCAATGACACCAAACCTGCAACCATTCGTATCTGTCCAGTTGCCATTGAATTCGTCGAATACGGTCTGCAGATTGGTGTTGTCCTCATTCTTGTCCTCCAGGGCATTTCTCACGCGTCTCAGAGCCGATGCATCATCCACAGGTGTGTCCCCGAGTTCTTCAACAAGCCTGACGGTGTCGCGGAGCCCCGTGGTGACAGCCTTCACTGGCGATTGGGATACATAGGTCAGTGTTAAAGGGGTGGTTGAGATCGAACATGGCGTTGGTGTGTTGCTCGACTCGCATCAGAGGCTATCAACTAGGCGAACAACAGACCCCTCGTACCACTCCACGGCGACACCGGTGATCTGGGATGCAGTGAGGATGTCAAAAATGTCGGAAGTGGCATCTCGAACGGCGCCGGCGTTGGTGGTCTTGGGATGAACAGCGATCCATATGACTATAGGGCCAAAGGTTTCCTCCCCCCCGTCCTCGACGATCGAGAACCGAGCAGTATTGATCGCAGAGTACTTGAGACCGCGGTCCTTCATCGACGCCTTGATCTGAGGAAAGACGGTGTCGTCCCACAGCTCGTTAAGGGGTGTGTTGAAGACGCCATGAACAGTCTTCTGGGGGATCTTGTAGAAATTGGTGCCGGGAGGGGGGATGGGGAAGGGATCCGACTCGAGATTGGAGCGCCACAAGAGCTTAGGAGGATTGCCCGAGATGCCGTGATAGTAGAAGTTCATCTCGTATTCAGAGATCAGATCCGGGGCGACGACGGTGCGGGCGTCTGAGTTGCTGCTGAGAACGGAGAAGCGGGTCTCAGCGTCGCTGAGAGTGGGAGAGGTAGGAGAAAGAGAGTCGGGCGGCTGAGTAGCGTCGTCTCGTGGAGCACCCTGGTCTACCTCCTGCTTAAGGCATTCAACCATGAAGCAGGTTACGCCTGAAAACGGAAGAACGTGTGAGTAAGCGAGAAATGAAAAGCGAAGCAAGGAACATGGGAAGACTTACTGCCTAGCTTATCGGGGGATGCCTTCACTTGGTCGACAATATGCTTGACATCCGGAGCAACGTCTACAAGGTGGAAGGGCAAAAATCAGTGAGGAATGGACACTAGTTGTGATGGCAAAGACACGCACTGTCGCCCATGAACCCGAGGGCAGTGAGCTCTGCATCGGTCAAGTCGACAATCTCTGCAACAAACAGTCAGCACTCGTAGCCAAGGGGGAACAACAGACTCAACTCACTCTTGTGGCGATAGCTTGGATCCATTGTGGAAGAAAACGATTTACGAGAGGTGGTAGCAAGAGCTGGCCCACCTCTCCCCCTGTCTCACATTTCCTTAAAAGGAGGCCATGACAAATCACTTTCCGTTGTTTATTCTTGTTGTTGCACGATGTTATTTTCGTGCCTGCGTCCTTCTGTCCCTCACCTCTGTCGCCGTCTCTGTGTTCTGGCCTCTGCCTCTGCCTCTGCCTCTGTTTTAATGACGATGTTGGACTCCTGAGGTACAACGTTTGTAACAACTGGCACCAGAGGACCTCTTATGCCTCGTGTCTGCTTTTCCTCCACTTGATGACAATCCCATCCTTTCTTTGTCCCTCCTAGATCGTGTGCCGTGCCTCACGCTCCGCCCATGGCATAAACAAGTTGCAGAATCGTTCCCCCATCCCCCATCCATCTCCGTCATCTGCGTGTGGCCTCTCACTGCCCTCAGCAGCTCCTTGCCGCGGGACCCATCCTTCCCTTGCGATGGGCAGCGAATTATGATATCGCCAACAACACCCTGTGATTGAATAATCAAGGCCGATGGCTGGAGGCGCCACCGGAGTCGGTATTCAGTTGCGGATGAATGGTGACTATGATACCGTTATCCTCGATCTTTTATTCAATCAAGTATTGAATGAACGTAGTTGCATAGTACCCTACCGCCTCCCTGTATCTAGTCGCCAATTGGGACCGTGACTCTGCTCAAGTACTACCATTGCTCAATATCTCAGTACTTACATTGATTGAGAACATGCCATGTGTACCTCGTTTGTTCTAAAGGGACACATGGATCTTGTCTGCCCAGCTGACGAAATACCGACGTGTCCAGATCTGCGGTCTTGGCCCAGCTGAAGGTCTTGCCGTTATCCGTCTGCGTGCTTCTCTATGAGGTCCGCGAGCCTGTTGAGAAAGTTCGCACGCACTGGTGCAGGAGCTTTGAGACCCCATGATGTCTCGAAGGCGCGACGAGCGACTTGAATAGCATGGTCGACATCGTTTGCCGTACCCTCTGCAACGGAGGTATGAACCTTCCCGTTCGCTGAGGAGCTGGTCAGAATTTCGTCTTCCACCTGCTGCATCACCGAACTTACAAGAGTTCAAGACTCTGAAGCAGTTGGGAATGAGCGAAGCGTTGCCAGTCGAAGTGAGAACTTGAATGTGAGCGCTTACTGGATAATGGTATGGCCGGAACCAGCGGAGGATTTACTGTCAATGAAGATGCCTGTAGGGAAGGAGACCTTGCCATTGAAGCACCCCTTATTGAACTCATAACTGAAGTGGTCGTTGACATGATTGTTGTGGGGAGGAAGTGAAGAATTGGATGAGATGGAAAAGAGAGAATTTAAAAAGGCGAGGAGCTTAAGGAGCATAAAGTTAGTATAGGACCGAATCAGACGTTTGCACCACAGATCAACTTCTTCTTTCGAGTTGGAGAGTTGAAAATAACTTTACTGCCTTGTACCTTTCGTAACAACATTCCGAGTCATAAGCGTAAAATCACGTTGTTGAACCCATGTCCATGCCTCGCATCCGCCTCTTTTTACATGACATATTCTCACTTCCAGACTGTACATTGACCCACTGACCTCATTTCATCAGTCTAGAATACAACTCCGTGGATATATTTGTGGGACTCGGATGGGGAGTCGGTTAGAACAATCAGCCTCGCAGGCTCGAATCGCAGGTAGCCAAGAAGAGGGCTTCTGACAATATAGTGGAGATCGCGTTGATCCGACATACATTTTTTTCTATGGCAATGCGACTGATAGGACTGTAGTTGACGTTGGAGTAATGAGGCCTTGATCCCATTCTTGGAAGACTGAGCTCGCCTACATGCCGGCGCCGCCATAACCGAAAGATCATGACGGCAGATAACCAGAATGGCCAACCTGCCAGTAATCCGAGTTGAAGGACCGGGAGTGAAATTGTTTTTCATGAACGTCACGGTATATGACAACGTCTGACTCGAACTGTCGCAAACCATCCAATAGAAACAGATTATTTGATACACGAAAGAACTTGTATGCCTGGCAACCCCAGGCCGTGCGTCATGTCGGTCACGGTGGGTTACAGTACCAGGTACTAGGAGTAGTTTCGGCTGTGAGATAGGGCTCTTTGATCCACAACCACCACCAGGTGCGATTTTCCCATGTAAAAGCTGGGGTAAGGGTGGGTGAAGAGGCAACACCACCTCCCACGAAACAAACACCACTTCCCCAGAAACCGTTTTGGAGATGACAACCGCAGGTGACGCTGCGCAACAGCCGGGCCGGCTGGACCGCCCCGCCCGAGTCCGAACGATATGCAGATAATCAAAAGTTTAGTACGGCTCTCGACTCTCGAGCATCGCAATCGACGCGGCAGCCCGAATCTCCCCGGATCTCCTCATTACCGCCCCCACCATCGATGGTCTCTGAGTCGCCTCCTCCGGAAGTCCATTGCGGACTGGGAACAAATCTGCCAAGACGGACCCCGCACCAACCCGGCCTACCGGGGCCTCCACCACCCACCATCGGACCAGATTTGCATTTTTGGGTCACGGCAAGTCTGCTATTGCAGAATAGGACTACACATTTTCCTGATGCTTTCTGTCTGAGTACAACTATCACGCACAGTGGCGATCCGACTTTCATCATGCATGCCAGTATCGAACGTTGAATGTTGAACGTTGAACCCTGAAATTCATAAAATCTTGAACGAAGACCGCTGAATCTAACCACCTCAAACTCATTTGTTATATTGTTATACAATGACGCAGAATGACCACGAAGATTCGACCTATCCATTTTCATGACACCTGCTCTTCTCTTCAAGCATGGAATGTTCTGCTAGTTTGACACCTGCCACAGCTTTCGCTATTTCGTATGATCGATTGTTAGAGTGGCATAGAAGACGGTGATCCCTTCCTGCGCAGACATAGCAAAATTGGTAAAAAATCCGCAGAAAATGCGTCCAGGTGTTGACATCCTAAACCATCGTCCTTCGCCAACCCCGAAGCATCGGACTCGGAACCCGTATCGTATCACTGACCTAGGAATGTTTACGAGCACCGGATTATTCCTAGGAACTTGAAGTGGTATAGTCCTTGATTATGGACATCCCGACTCGCTCCCGAACTTGGCGACAGAAACTACGGGTGCTTTGCCCTTCCATCGACGCCGAGGTTCAATGTATCAGGAATGTCATACTGAGGGATACAAAGACGAGCACGGTTGCGAGCACAAAAATCGCTTCGGGGAAATACGCGACCGTAGTTGAGTAGAAGATACCGAAAATGATGGGCTGCAAACAAGGTAGAGCGGTTAGAATAGAATGGGAGAGAGGGAAGAATTATGGGCTTTACCGCTAGGATGGTCTGACAAAGTGCTGTGAGAGTGCCCAAGCCGCCAAAGAGCGGGCCAAGTTCTACGCTGCCTTGTCGCGACCGTTGGAGCATACAAATTGCGAGACTCTCCACCGTGGGAAATGTGCAGCTAGCGAGGGCGGAGATGCATGTGATACCGGTGAATATGAGAGGAGACGAAGACAGGTGCCATGCGACGAGAGAGTGCGAAATAATCTCGAGGAGGAGCGAGACCCGTAAAACGCAGAGATCGAACCTAATCGAACGTGCCAAATAATTAGCCGTGACATCTGATGGCGTCACGGAAACGGGCGTTGTCGATGCAGAAGTTGGTTTAAAAGTCGAGACAAGGGCTGGAGAGAGCATTTAGCTGCATGCGGCTATGTGTTAGCAATACGCACAGGGCATCAAGACAAGAGTGTTGACAATTCGCACACAGGAAAGGCAAGTGATGTAGTAGCTCAACTAGGCTAAAATCAGCTGTCTATATTTACAAACCGACGAGAAAAACGTGCCTCTTCTGCAGACCAACCAAAGACATGACCCGCGTAGAGAAATTTGACAGGGAAGACACCCTACCAGAGACAAAGGTACGATTAGCTTCGAATGCAGTGATCAGATTACGTACACTGGCGAGAAGGACGGCAAACATGGCTGTAGCGAGCCACGACATGCTCCAGTCATTCTGCATACGGCCATTGATCAAGCGTTTCGTTGGCGCAAACATACCCAGCGGGCCGAGAAGTCGCTTCTTGAGAGTAGGCTTATTCAGAACCACAGGAGAATCTCCATTCTGCGCGGCGCGCTGCCCGGTTTTTTCTAGTGACTCAGGAATCACGAGCAGGATCAGTGTAAGGTTTATCGTGCTGCATAGAATCGCAGCCCAGAACACTCCCGTCACTGTCTGTCCTTCACGATATCGAATAAGGAATGCGCCGAGCGTTGGCCCGAGCGCGATCCCTACATGGAACACGCCTGCGAATTGCGTAAATATGTGAGCGCGTGAACCGTCGGAGGTGCAGTCAGAGATATATGCCGAGAGCGCGGCTTGCTGGGTTACATGACCACCAAGGATGCCCTCTATGATAGGTGCAAGAAAGAGGATCTTGTGACCATGACGGGAAACGGGTGAGGATGGGGTCGATGCGAGCACAAAGGTGAGGTCACTGTAAAAGGAGATGAGTGTAGGAGAAATGGGTATGAAAAGGTGAATATACGTGAGGAGGAGACCGAAGGTAGAAGCCGCGAGGACTTTGATCCGCCCATGTTTCTGGCCATAATGACCCCACCAACTGGTGGTGCACGCGCTCAGTACGCCCATGACGGTGATCATGACGGCCTGGAGACGTGCAGCAGCTGCCTGTACGGCTGGGTCCTTGAGGCAATCTTGGGACTCGACCTGCCGCGGGCCGTCGGCACCATCGTCTTGTTGGAGATTTGAGAAATGGGGAAAAAGAACGGGGATAGGGGCGGGGGCAAGGGTAGATGGTGATGAAACATGAGTGGGGGGAATTTCGCCAAAGGGACCATCATGTTGCCGTCCGTGCAACGTATCGCAAGAGAGTTGGGTGTAAACATGTACACGGGGTGCGATAGTCATACCGCGCTGAACATGAGATATCAAGTGAGATCAAGACCGAACGAATCAGTGACAACGCACCACGAGCGCAGCAGTCAGCACGAACGGGACAATCCTAGAAAGAAAGAACGTTAACGTAAGGAGGAGCGATGAACGGAGGGATTTTCCATAACGGTCTGGGTCGATAGGATGGCTTCTTGATGGTGGGAGGATCAACAGGAAGGAGTGGATCAGTTTCTGAGAATTGTGGATATGGATCCATGATATTATGTTGGGGGAAATGACACGACGGGGAAGTGGGGGTGAAACGCTGGAAAATGTCATGTTGAGAGACGCTTTTATACATGTTGGGGAGTAAAAGAACGAACATAAATCACAGAAATTCTAGACGGAACGAAAAGCGGCCTTGAGGCCTTTGTGAAAAAACAGGTTCTGGGGAGAATAATTATCTAATACGACCATATCGATTCCGAGTTGGTTCAGAAGAGTAATCTTTTTTCCCTTTGTGGACTGTATAGGTAAATCATTGATTGTGCCTTGCTCTGACGTGGCACGGGTTGTAGTCGGGGACTGAAAACAGTGCCTAACCCTATTTTCAGTCCCCGAATACACGCTCAAGCTTTGCGCGAAGGATGTCAATGTGCATCATAGTATGGCTGAGCGTGGTAGGGGTGCTGAATGTCTGCCAAAGGCACATAACAGGTGCTAAGGTACGAATCGGGGATGCAAGAATAACGTGCCGCCACGCTCGAGAAACACGAGCAAACCTTTACCATCAACGGTAGCGGTCCCACTGAAATCAAGTATTTTTTTAGGATACAGATAGGTGAGCGTAGTGCGTTGCTAGTGGGCTCTGTTGATTCACAAGTCAATGTACGGAACTGGGACAATGGACTCACGATTCGGTGCACCTCGGCGGTGTCTCCTGATCGGGTGAGTACTGGTAACCGGAAGTGGTGAGTAGATGAGTAACGAGTCAACTTGGCGACAAGTGTGTGATCAAGTGTGTAGGCATGGTGGACTCGGAGGACCTTGAAAGGCAGCCGTATGAAATTTGAAAACGTTCACGTTTACAGCAACGCTTAAGCTCTGGCGTTCCTGCCAGTGCAAGGCTACTAGTACTGTAACAGTGTCTATGGGATAGCAGTTCGCTGGAACGGAGAACGAAATCATACTACCCTTCCATGTCACGAGCTTGATTCCATGCTTTGCTACGATGCTAGCGAGAACCCGTTGGAGGGGGCGCGAGTCGAGCTGAAAGGTACGCGTCCCCTTACATCAGCAACTCCGTGCTCGCTCAGCTTGCTTCACCTCGCGCGCAAACTACAACAGAACACCTATCGACTCGGATATCTCCAATGTTGTTGGTTCTCCATGTGTAGTTTTAAAGGCACAAGTTGTTGATCCAGGGCAATTCGTTGTGCCGTGCACAGGTGTGAAGTCCACGAGCACAGCCACTCTGTGGGTTCCATATAAGCCCTAACTGTTCCGCTATGTCTTCAACGCCACTACCGATGAGTCCCCCCAAGTATGTCCAGACCCGTCACTTTGATTGATTGACTCGGCTAATGTCTAGTTTAGCCTCACTCCACAGCCCATGAATCGTCCATCTTCTCAACAAAGAGGCATTCGTATCGCCCATCGCCGATTCCTTGGCGCATTTTCGAGGTTGTTAAATGGCCGCTTTATGGGCTTCAAGAAAAGAAACATCGCGCAACCACCAGCCCCGCTGGCTGTCCCTTCCTCTCCTGCCTCTCCGACCACGTCTGGGACTACCCGGCACTCGCATCCCGGAGAGGAATATGTAAGTGGACAAGGGTGTGGTGCGTCTTATATCTGGCCGATGGAGCAATCACTGATTTACAGTATGGTGCAGACCAGTTTGATGCCCTACGTGTCACCATCGAATCTCTCCCTGATGATGTCCTCCTGGACATCTTTTACTCCTATCAACGGGGTCCGTATGGATACTTGCCATATCGGTGGCGTATCCTGGTGCGCGTTTGCCGAAGATGGCGATACATTGTGTTTGCTTTTCCGCATCGTCTTGATTTGCGTCTTGAATGCAACGCGAAAACAACTGTGAGGAAGACACTGGACGTTTGGCCATCCTTGCCCATCGTCATCAGAGATAGATGGACAAGGAAATGGCCGGTGTTGTATGGCGAAAACATCGTTGCTGCACTCGAGGGTCGTGATCGCATATGCGAAATCGAGCTCTATCACCTACCATGTCCTCTATTCGAACAACTCTCGAGAGCGATGCAGGTCCAATTTCCAGTGCTGACATTCCTTAACCTGGACCTCGGAGACAAGTCGGTGCCGGCGCCGGTGCTTCCCGATACCTTCCTTGGTGGATCCTCCCCGCGACTAGAGCATCTCACCTTGTCTGGTATTCCATTTCCAACATTACCAGACTTTCTTCAATCTTTCCATAACCTTGTCGAAATCCGACTTACCCGAATTCCCAACACCGGTTACATCTCATCTAAATCGATAGCTACCAGCCTGTCCGCGTTGACCCAGTTGGAAACCCTTAACATTGGATTCGAATCACCGGCTTCTCGCCCTGATCGATATCCAATTCCATTCACACGCGTTCTCTTGCCTTCTCTCACCCAATTGGAATTCCACGGCAATAGCGAGTACTTTGAAGACCTCGTCGCTCGGATCGACACTCCTTCCATTAGATTTGTTAAGTCAGAGTTCTTCAATCAGCTCGTTTTCTACAACCCACAATTCCTCCACTTTGTCGGTCGCACAAAGATGCTCGGGTCGTTCAAGCGAGTGAAGCTGTCCTTCGACAAGAGTATGGCCAAATTCTCCCTCGATAATCAGCGCCATTATACTCCCGTAAAGCCTGAGGCCTATCTACACATCCACATATTGTGCGACGCACTCGATTGGCAAGTGTCGGGTTTAGCACAAATATGCGAACAGTTTTCGACTTTCCTCTCCAATGTGGAAAGATGTAGCGTGCGGTGGACTGAGAAGCATACGCGTCCGCTTGAAGATGACATGGATCACACTCAGTGGCTGGAACTTTTTCTCCCTTTCACTTCTGTGCAGACCCTAGGAATAAGATCCAAATTGGGTTCGCTTATTTCCCCAGCGCTGAACGAGCTCACTGGAGATCGGGTCATGGAGGTGTTACCTGCCTTGAATACCCTTTCTGTTTATGGAAAGAAAAGCCTCTATGAACCATTCATCGCCGCGCGCCAGCTATCCAACCACCCTCTCATTCTCAAATGACCCGTCATCTTTGCGCTCTAATGACGAAATTGGACCAAGCGTACAACTTTTGTGACAACTGGCCCAGGAGGACGTCTTATGCCTCGCGTCTTCTTTGCCTCCACTTGATGACCATCCCATCCTTTCCTTATTCCTCCTAGATCGTTTGTCGTGCCTCACGCTCCGCCAATGGCATAAAAAAGTGGCAGAATCGTTCCCCCATCCCACAGACATCTCCATCATATGCGTGTGGCCCTCTCAGCAGCTCTTGGCTGTGACCAATCCTTCCCTTGTGATGGGCAGCGAATCGTGATATCGACAACCAAACCTCGTGTTTGAATCATCTTGGTATTCAGTGTTACGGAGACATGGTGACTACGATACCATTATCCTCGATCTTTTATCCAATCAAGTATCCAATACATCACTGAATATAGTAGCGTAGTACCTTCCGTCGCCCTGTATCTAGTCACCAATTGAGACTGAGCTCAAGTACTGTAGCTCAATATCTCAGTTATGATATATCCCTTACTTCGATTGAGGACATGTCATGTGTACCTCGCTTGTTCAAAAGCGACAGCTTGGAAATTCCGCTGGAAATAAGCACACATTGTGACGTGGTAAAGGGCCTGAGGGCTGAGATCTGCGAATTGAAGCCCTCTTGACCCTCACTCCTGCAGTCTCGGACGTTCCTGAATGATGAAAGAATGGTGGATGTACTAGGACCGGCTGCAA
The DNA here is from genome assembly GCA_003313945.1 of Lactifluus pinguis. NCBI lineage: Eukaryota > Fungi > Basidiomycota > Agaricomycetes > Russulales > Russulaceae > Lactifluus > Lactifluus pinguis. The sequence goes on from QLPA01001320.1 coordinate 10,962, forward strand.
TTCTTGATTGGCGACAATACCATGTATCGTAGCTGTTCATGGTCACTCATGCAAGTGGCATTCTTGTACGTCGGTACCAAACGCGCAACCTAACTTGAATACGATGCTTTCCTGTCTCAGTACAACGATCACGCACAATTGCGGTCCGACTTTCGTCATGCATGCCAGTGTCGAGCGTTGAACGTTGTACATTGAACCTTGGAATTCCTGAAATCTTGAACGAAAACCGCTGAATCTAACCTCTTCGAACTCATTTGTTATACGGTGACGCAGAATGACCACGAAGATTCGACCTATCCATTTTCATGACACCTGCCTCTTCTCTTCAAGCATGGAATGTTCTGCTAGTTTGACACCTGCCACAGCATTCGCTACTCGGTATGATCGATTAGTAGAGTGGTATAGATGACGGTGATCCCTTCCTGCGCAGACATCGCAAAATTGGTAAAAATCCGCAGAAGATGCCACCACGTGTTGACATCCTAAACCATCGTCCTTCAACAACCCAGAACCATCAGACTCGGAGCCCGTGGAGTGTGTTACTGACCTGGGGGGTGTTTACGAGGGGGTGATTACCAAATTATTCCTAGGAACTAGTGGTATAGTGCTTGATTATGGGCTTCCCGACTCGCTCCCGAACGTGGCGACAGCAACTACGGGTGCTTTGTCCTTTCATCGATGCCGAGGTTCAGTGTGAATCAGGGATGTCACACTGAGGGATACAAAGACGAGCGCGGTTGCGAGCACAAAAATCGCTTCGGGGAAATACGCGACCGTAGTTGAGTAGAAGATACCAAAAATGACCGGCTACAAACAGTGCAGAGCGGTTAGAATAGAATGGGTGAGGAGGAAAAATTGTGGGCTTTACCGCTATGGTCTGACCAATTGCTGTGAGCGTGCCCAAGCCGCCGAAGAGCGGGCCAAGTTCTGCGCTGCCTTGTCGCGAGCGTTGGTGCATACAAATTGCGAGACTCTCCAACGTGGGAAATGTGCAGCTAGCGAGGGCGGAGATGCACGTGATACCGGTGAATATGAGAGGAGAAGAAGACAGGTGCAAAGCTACGAGAGAGTGCGAAATAATCTCGAGGAGGAGCGAGACCCGTAAAACGCAGAGATCGAAAGTAATGGAACGTGCCAAATAATCAGCCGTGACACCTGATGGCGTCACGGAAACGGGCATTGTCGGTGCAGAAGCTGGTTTAAAGGTCGAGACAAGGACTGGGGGGAGATCTTAGTTGCATGCGGATGTGTGTTAGCAGTACGCACAGGGCATTAAGACAAGAGTGCTGACAACTCGCACACAGGAAATACAAGTGATGTAGTAGCTCAGCTAGGCTAACATCAGTTGTCTTTATTTACAAACCGACGAGAAAAACGTGCCTCTTCTGCAGACCAACCAAAGACATGACCCGCGTAGAGAAATTTGACAGGGAAGACACCCTGCCGGAGACAAAGGTAAGATTAGCTTTGAATGCAGTGATCAGATTACGTACATAGTGGAGAAGGAGAACAAACACAGCTGTAGCAAGCCATGACATGCTCCAGTCTTTCTGCAGACGGCCATTTATCAAGCGTTTCGTTGGCGCAAACATAGCCAGCGGGCCGAGAAGTCGCTTCTTGAGAGTAGGCATATTCAGCACCACAGGAGAATCTCCATTCTGCGCGGCGCGCTGCCCGGCTTTGTCTAGTGACTCGGGAATCACGAGCAGGATCAGTATAAGGTTTATCGTGCAGCATAGAATCGCAGCCCAGAACACTGCCGTCACTGTCTGTCCTGCACGATGAAGACCAAGAGACTGAAGGTGAAGGAGGGGGTATCGAATAAGGAATGCGCCAAGCGTTGGCCCGAGCGCGACCCCTATATGGAACACGCCTGTGAATCGCGTAAATATCTGAGCGCGTGAACCGTCGGAGGTGCAGTCGGAGATGTATGCCAAGAGCGCGGCTTGCTGGGTTACATGACCACCAAGGATGCCCTCTATGATAGGTGCAAGGAAGAGAAACTTGTGACCATGACGGGAAACAGGTGAGGATGGGGTCGATGCGAGCACAAAGATGAGATCACTGTAAAAGGAGGTGAGTGTGGGAGAAATGGGTATGAAAAGGTGAATATACGTGAGGAGGAGACCGAATGTAGAAGCCGCGAGGACTTTGTTCCGCCCATGTTTCTGGCCATAATGACCCCACCAACTGGTGGTGCACGCGCTCAGTACGCTCATGACGGTGATCATGACGGCCTGGAGACGTGCAGCACCTGCCTGTACGGCTGGGTCCTTGAGGCAATCTTGAGATACGACCTGCCGCGGGCCGTGCGCACCATCGTCTTTCTGGAGACTTGAGAAATTGGGAAAAAGAATGGGGATAGAGGCGGGGTGTTCCGAGCCAAGGGTAGATGGTAATGAAAAATGAGGAGGGAGAATTACGCGAAAGGGACCATCATATTGGTGTCCGTGCAACGTATTGCAGGAGAGTTGGGCGTAAACCTGTACACGGGGTGCGATAGTCATACCGCGCTGAACATGACATATCCAGTGAGACCAAGACCGAACGGGAATCAGTGACAACGCACCACGAGCGCAGCAGTCAGCACGAACGGGACAATCCTAGAAGAAAGAAATTTGAAGAAAGGAGAGATCAATAAACGGAGGAACTTGCCATAACGGTCTGGGTCGATAGAACGGCTTTTGGATGGTGGGACGATCGACAGTAAGGAGTGAATCAGTTTCTGAGAATTGTGGATGTGGATCCATAGTATTATGTTGGGGGAAATGACACGACAGGGAGGTGGGGGTGAAATGATGGAAAATGAGAGGCGCTTTTATACATGTTGGGGGGAGGTGAAAGAACGTGGTAACGGGGATTTTCTAACATAAATTACAAAAATTCTAGATGGAACGAAAACGGCCTTGTTTGTGACCTTTGAGAGAAATCAGGTCTAAAGGAGAGCAGAGGGAAAGAAGAATTATTATCTAATACGACCATTGATCGATTTCCGACTCTATTCGGAAGGGAACCTTCATGCCTGTGGACTGTACGGGTAAATCATTGATTGTGCCTTCCCCAAACACGCTTCTTCCGCGCTCTGACGTAGAAAAGATACAGTAATGGCACGTGTTGTCGTCGGGAACCGAAAACAGGGCTTAATTTCAGCCCCGAACACATGCTCAGGTTTCGCGGGAGGATGGCTGAGCAGTGAGCATGGTAGGGGTAGTGAATGTCCATATAGGTGCAAAGGTGGATATCCAGTCGAATTGGGGATGCAAGGAAAGGATAACGTACTGATAACGTGCCGCCACGCTCGAGAAACACGAGCAAACCTGTACCACCAAGGCTGGCGATCCTACCGAAATCGAGTATTTTTTTGATTCACAAGTCAATGTACGGAACTGGGACAGTGGGCTCTGGGACTCACGATTCGGTAAACCTCGAAGGAGTCTCCTAATGGGGTGCAGAGGAGTAGGAGTGCTAGTAACCGGAAGTGTTGAGTAGGTGAGTAACGAGTCAACTTGGCGAAAAGTGTGTGACCGAGTGTGCGGGCATTGTGGACTCGGAGGAACTTGAAACGGCGGCCATATGAAACTTGAGAACTTTCACGTTTACAAAACGCTTAAGCCAGACCTTCCTAATAGCAGTGTTGACGGGGTAGCAGTTGCCAATGATGCGCTGATAAACAGCAGAGGCGTGTCCTACCGCTCGAGTCGTGGTTACGCGTCAAGAAACCGTTTTTTTACCATTACATCAGCGGTCTACTCTCCGTGCCTGTCTTCATCTCCTTGCCCTGCCTGTCGTTTATCTTCTATTCCAACAGGAACAGAGAATGCACTTGTCACGAGCTTTATTCCATGCTTTGCTACGATGCTAGCGAGAACCCGTTGGTAGGGCGTCACAGTGTCCCGCCACCTGAGTTTGTGCGCGAGTCGAGCTTCCCCTTACATCAGCAGTCTATCTCCATGCTCGCCCATCTCGCTTCATTGACACCTGGATATTCCAAGGTTGTTGGTTCTCCATGTGTAGTTTTAAAGGCACAAGCTGTTGATCCAGGGCAATTCGTTGTGCCGTGCACAGGTGTGAAGTCCACGAGCACAGCCTCACTGGGGATTCTATATAAGCCCAAACTATTCCTCTGCTAAATCTTCAACGCCACTACCGATGAATCCCCCCAAGTATGTCCAGACCCCTCACTCTGATCTGATTGACTCGCTAATCTCTAATTTAGCCTCACTCCACAGCTCATGAACCGTCCATCTTCTCAACAAAGAGGCATTCGTATCGCCCATCGTCCATTCCTTGGCGCGTTTTCAAGATTGTTAGATGGCCTTTTTATGGGCTTCAAGAAAAGAAACCACCATGACATCGCGCAGCCACCAGCCCCGCTGGCTGTGCCTTCCTTTCCTGCCTCTCCGACCACGTCTGGGACTACCCGGCACTCGCATCCCGGAGAGGAATATGTATGCAGACAAGGACGTGGTGCGTCTTATATCTGGTTGATGGAGCAATCACTGATGTATAGTATGGTGCAGGCCAGTTTAATGCCCTACGCGTCACCATCGAATCTCTCCCTGATGATGTCCTCCTGGACATCTTTTCCTCCTATGAAAGGGGTCTCTACGGGTACTCGCCTCATTGGTGGCACGTCCTGGTGCACGTCTGCCAAAAATGGAGATACATTGTGTTTGCATCACCGCGTCGTCTTCGAGTGTATCTCGGATGCACCGCAAACACATGCGTGAGAACGACACTGGATGTCTGGCCACGCTTGCTCATCGTCGTCAGAGATACATGGACCAGGAAATGGCCGGTGTCGTTCGGTGATAACATCATTGCTGCCCTCGAGCGTCATGATCGCATATGGGCAATCGAGCTCTATCATCTACTATGTCCTCAATTCGAACAACTTTTGAGAATGATGCAGGTGCCATTTCCAGTACTAGAAATGCTTGACCTGGACCTCGGAGACAAGTCGGTCCCGGCGCCGGTGGTTCCAGACACCTTCCTTGGTGGATCCGCCCCGCAACTATGTTATCTCGTCTTGTCGGGTATTCCATTTCCAACATTACCAAAATTTCTTCAATCTTGCCATGAGCTTGTCAAAGTCCAACTTACCCGAATACCCCATACCGGTTACATTTCACCCGAAGCGATGGCTATCAGCCTGTCCGCATTGACCCAGTTGGAAATCCTTGACATTGGATTCGAATCACCGGCTTCTCGTCCTGATCGACATCCACTTCCATCGGCCCGCGTCATTCTTCCTGTCCTCACACGTTTTGAGTTCCACGGCGATAGCGAATACTTTGAGGACCTCGTCGCTCGGCTCGACACTCCTTCCATTAGCTCCGTCGAAACAAAGTTCTTCAATCGGCTTGTTTTCGACAACCCACAATTCCTCCAGTTTGTCGGTCGCACAAAGGTACTCGGGTCATTCGAGCGAGCGAAGCTGTTCTTCGACAAGGGTATGGCCGAAATCTCCCTTCAAAATGCTCATCTTCATTCTCTCATAAAGCCTAAGGCCAAGCTACATATCCGCATGCTGTGCGACGCACTCGATTGGCAAGTGTTTAGTTTAGCACAAATATGCGAACAGTTTTCGATTTTTCTCCTCAATGTGGAAGAATGTAGCGTGGGGCGGACGCAGGAGCGGATACGTCCGCTTGAAGATGACATGGATCACACCCAGTGGCTGGAGCTTTTTCGCCCATTCACTTCTGTACAGACCCTAGAAATATTATCCAAACTGAAGCCGTTTATTGCCCCTGCGCTGAACGGGCTTACTGGAGATTGGGTCATGGAGGTGTTACCTGCCTTGCGTACCCTTTCTGTTTCTGACCAGAAAAGCCTCTTCGAGCCATTCATCACCGCGCGCCAGCTATCCAACCACCCCGTCATTTTTGAATAACCCGTCACCGTGGTGCTCTGATGACGATATTGGACGATTGGACGACTGGTAGTCCTCGATGCCACCCTTGGCTACATCCCCCCCTCCTTTTCATGCCGCGGGCTCGTTTCTGGCCTACACTCCTGTCTTCTATCCCCCGATGACATCTATGTCCCTCGGGTCTGCTTTGCCTCCACTTGATGACAATCCCATCCTTTCTTTATCCCACAGCCATCTCGTGGCGACTACGATACCGTTATCCTCAAACCAATCAAGTATCCAATACATCGACTGAACGTAGTAGCATAGTGCCCTACTGTCACCCTGTATCTAGTCACCAATTGAGACTGAGCTCAAGTACTGTAGCTCAATATAGTATGCTTTCCCTTACACCGTTTGCGGCTCGGCCTTAGATGCAATATAGACCGAGGGCAGTGCAAATTTTTGATGAGTCACGTGACTCGCTTTCCCGCGCTTCAAAATTTTTTTTTTTTTTTGAATCTGCACCGCATGCCGCTCACTTTCCTGACCGCAGACACCTGGGTTCATAGATCTGCAATACTGTGAGGTCAAAGACTCGGATTAGGGGCGTTGATCTGATGGTCCTCGTTATGCATTTCTAAATGCACAGAGATTGATCCGTGAGCAGTGCGCTGTGCGTGAGGACCACGAGCACAGCCTCTCTGTGGGTTCTATATAACCCGCTGCTAAATTTTCGCTGAATCCTCAACGTCACTATCGATGAGTCCCCCAAAGTGTGTACAGACCCCTCACTGGCCCTATTTTAATTCTGTATCGACTAATCTCGAATTAGCCAGCTCATGAACCGTCGATTTTCTTTTCCTGTGGGCTTCACCCAAAGAAACAATATCACGCATCGCGGAGAAGAATATCCAGGTCGACAAGCACTTGGTGCATTTCATATCGCGCCGCTAGTAACATCCACTGATTTGTAGTATACAGACCATTTTGATTCCCCACGCGTCACCATCAAATCTCTCCCCGTAGAAATCCTCTTGGACATCTTTTACTTCTATCAGAGGGGTCCGTACGGGTACGCACCTCTTCGGTGGCGTAACCTGGTGCACGTTTGCCGAAGATGGCGATACATCGTATTTGCCTTTCCGCATCGTCTTGATTTGTATCTTGAATGCAACGCGAACACACGCGTAAGAAGGACGCTGGATGTTTGGCCATGCTTGCCCATCATTGTCAGAGATACGTGGTTATGGACAAGGAAATGGCGAGTCCTCCTCAGTGATAACATCATCGCTGCGCTCGAGCGTCATGATCACGTATTCATAATCGATCTCGAGTGTCCAACACTTCTATTGGGACAACTTTCGAGGGTGATGCAGGTGCCATTTCCAGCATTGACATTTCTTAAACTGGAATTCGGAGACAAGTCGGCGCCAGCACCCGTGCTTCCCGATGCCTTTTTGGGTGGATCCGCCCCGCATCTACAACGTCTCGTCCTTGGGGGTATTCCATTTCCAGCGTTATCGAAACTTCTTCCGTCTTGCCAAGATCTTGTCGAAGTCCAACTTAACCGAATACCCAATACCGGTTACATCTCACCTAAATCGATGGCCACCGGCTTGTCCGCATTGACCCAGTTAGAAATCCTTCACATTGGATTTGAATCACCGGCTTCTCGTCCTGGTCGACATCCACTTCCATCGACACGCGTTATCCTTCCTGCTCTCATCCGTTTTGAGTTCCACGGCAATAGCGAGTACTTTGAAGACCTCGTCGCTCGGATCGATACCCCTTCGATTAGATTCGTCAAATCAGAGCTCTTCAATCAGCTCGTTTTTGTCAACCCACAATTCCTCCAGTTTGTCGGTCGTACAAAGTTACTCGGGTCATTCAAGCGAGCGCATATGTTGCTTGGCAGGAATATGGCCACAATCCGCCTTTATGATGACGTTCTTGACCCTCCCGTAAACGAGGTTCATGGCGCTCATCTACATATTCACATATTGTGCGACGCATTGGATTGGCAAGTCTCGGGTTTAGCACAAATATGCGCGGAGCTTTCGATGTTCCTCTCCAATGTGGAACGATGTCACGTGGAGCGGCCTCGGAGTTTGGCGGTGCCGCGTGAAGACGTGGATCACACCCAATGGCAGGAGCTTTTCCGCCCATTCATTTCTGTGGGGAGCCTAGGAATATCATCCGGACTGGAAGGGCTCATTGCCCCTGCTCTGCAAGAACTCACCGGAGATCGGGTCATGGAGGTGTTGCCTGTGCTGCGTACCCTCAGGCTTTCTTTTTCGCAAATCAGTTCTGAAACGAACCCCTTTAAACCATTCATCACCACGCGCCAGCTATCCAACCATCCTATCACTCTCGAAAACCTGACCTCTGATGACGATATTGCACCGCCAGCCGTCACACAGCTGCCCCCGGAATCCTCGAGGTCCGAGTCACTGCCAGCTGTTACACAGTTGCGCCCTCAATCCTCGAGGTCACTTTGGCCGTGTTCCCCTCTTACATGGTTTGTGCTCCTTGCCTCTCTATATTGTCTCTGGTCTTGTCTCGCTCGAGGAAACTAGTTATCCATTCATTCTTCGCGTCTGCTCTTTTCCCACTTGATGGCAGTCCCTTCTGCATTGCTTTTCCTTATCCCTCAACGCGCATATACGAGTGGCCGAATTATTCCCTTATCTCACAGCCATTTGCGTTACGACTACGACACCATTATCCCCAATCTTTTTATATAATACATCGAAGTAGTATACTACCGTCCTACGGCCCTGTACATAATCGCCAACTTAGATTCTGCCGTCCAAGCTGCAGTCAATAAAGGAGTCTAGCACGTGAGCGGGAAATCAATATCCCTTAATCGCCGCTCATCGCGTACTAGGCTCAGCGATTGCGAATGGTGTGATATGCTTTTAGTGCATCGCTGGTGCCAGTGCTACCTCCGACGTTGTGACACTATAAGCTCGAAGGAGTTCTGGACATGCCTACGGTGACCGTGTGGCTGGCATTTGGTGGGTTTCAAGCATGGTGCTCCCCTGTGTTCCGCCACGTGCCACGCCTCTGCTAGAAATTTGGATTACGTAACCATCATAGGGATTTTTATAGAACCAGTATTTCGTTCGGTACATCATCTGTTAACATTAGAGATGGTAGTGGTATCTACTGCCAGAATCACGTTCATTTTTGGTGTCTCTCGTTAGTTGATCCATGAGCACCAAATCTGCACGCCTGAGCACAGCCTCTCTGCGGACCTATATATACCCCTATTGTCTCTGCTAAATCGTCAACGCCACTACTGACAAGTCCCCCCCAAGTGAGTACAGACCCCTCGCTGGTCCTATTTTGATCTGATATTTACTAATCTCGAATTAGTCTCACTGGCATTCCGCAACTCATGAACTGTCAATTTTCTATTACTATGGAAGAATATATGAGTCGACAAGGACTCGGTGCGCCCCATATCCTGCCGCTAGGAACAACCACTGATTTGTAGTACGATTCAGACCATTTTGACCCCCCACGAGTCACCATCGAATCTCTCCCTGTAGATGTCCTCCTGGACATCTTTTACTTCTATCAAAGGGAGCATGGGTACGGCCGTAATCGGTGGCATATCCTGGTCCACGTTTGCCGAAGTTGGCGACACATCGTGTTTTCGTTTCCACATTGTCTTGATTTGTACCTTGAATGCACTGAAAAGACACCCGTGAGGAGGGCACTGAACGCTTGGCCATGCTTGCCCATCGTTATCAGAGATACATGGATATGGACAGGGAAATGGCCGGTGTTATTTGGTGATAACATCATTGCTGCCCTCAAGCATCACGATCGCATATGCGAAATCGAGCTCTATCTTCTGTGTCCTCTATTGGAACAATTATCAAGAGTGACCCAGGTGCCATTCCCAGCACTGACATCGCTTACACTGGACCTCACAGACAAGTCGGTGCCGGCGCCGGCGCTGGTGGTTCCGGATACCATCCTTGGTGGGTCCGCCCCGCGACTACAGTACCTCATCTTGTCTGGCATTCCATTTCCAACATTACCAAAATTTCTTCAATCTAGTCATGATCTTGTCGAAATCCGACTTGCCCGAATTCCCAATATCGGGTACATTTCACCTAACTCGATGGTCACAGCCCTCTCCGCATTGGCCAAGCTTGAGGTCCTTGACATTGAATTCGAATCACGGGTTTCCCATCCTGATCGACATGCACTTCCATCGACACGCGTTGTCTTGCCTTCTCTCACCCTAATGGAGTTCCACGGCGCCAGCGAGTACTTTGAAGACCTCATCGCTCGGATCGACACTCCTTCCATCAGATTTGTCAAAACAATGTTCTCCAGTCAGCTCGTTTTTGACAACCCACAATTCCTCGAGTTTGTCGGTCGTACAAAGTCGCTCAGGTCATTCAAGCGAGCGGATCTGTTCCTCGACAACAGTACGGCCAAAATCCTCCATTACGATGATCGCCTTGATTCTCCCGGAAATCCTGTCGATCTACATATCCGCATATTGTTCCATGTATTGGATTGGAAACTCTTGGGTTTAGCACGACTATTCGCAGAGCTTTCGACGTTCCTCTCCAATGTGGAACGATGTAACGTGGAGTGGAAACAGAATTGGACGGAACCACCTGAAGACATGGATCACACTCAATGGCTGGAGCTATTCCGCCCGTTTACATCTGTGCAGAGCCTGGAAATATCATCCTGCGTGGAAGGGCTCATTGCCCCTGCGCTGGCAGAGCTCACCGGCGCTCGGCTCATGGTGGTATTTCCCGTGCTGCGTGCCTTTACTTTTTCCCGGCTCAATTCTGAACTCGAGACATCGAACCGATTTGAAACGTTCATCAGGGCGCGCCAGCTATCCAACTACCCTGTCACTCTCAAAGACCGTTCTAACCCCCCCTTTCGGGTCGGTCACAGAAGGTCAAATGCCGTTGACCTCTCAAATGTAATGTTTCAGACTCCGCAATGAGCGCTACGTGTGATATGCGTAGATTTCAGCTACAGTAGTAAGCTCGCCACTTTTGTAGCGTTGTAATATCCAATGCAAGCAGGAGTAACTTGCCATTTTTCGTTTCACTGGAAACCATGTAGCTCAATATTATAGTACAGTATGCTGTCCCTTAAGGCTCGGCCTTAGATTCAATTTTGACCGAAGCAGCACATTTCGGCAAATCACGTGAGTCGCTTTCCCACGCTGCATTTTTTTTTTTTTTCAGTCTGCATTGCATGCTGTCCACTTTCCCGACCGCAGACACCTACGGAGGAATCCTGTATTCATAGATCCGCAATACTACGATGTCAACGGCTCGGATTAGGAGCGTCAACCTGATTGCCCTCGTTATGCATTTCGAAATTCCTAGGCATTGATCCGTGGCAGTGCTGTGCACAGCACGAGCACAGCCTCTTTGTGGGTTCTATATAACCCCCATCTCCTCTGCTATGTATTCGCTAAGTCCTCAACACTACCGATGAGTTCCCCAAGGTGTGTACAGGCCCCTCACAAGCCCTATTTTTACTTAGTATTGACTAATCTCGAATTAGGTTCACTCCACAGCTCATGAACGGCCGATTTTCTACCCCCATGGGCTTCAAGAAAATAAAAAATATCATGCATCGCGGAGAAGGATATCCAAATCGACAAGGACTTGGTGCGTCTCATATCGTGCTGCTAGGAACAACCACTGATTTGTAGTGTGGTGCAGACCAGTTTGATCCCCTACGCGTCACCATCGAATCTCTTCCTATCGACGCCCTCCTGGACATCTTTTACTTCTATAAAAGGGGTCCGCATGGGTACTCGCCTCATCGGTGGCATATCCTGGTACACGTTTGCCGAAAATGGCGATACACTGTCTTTGAATTTCCGCGTCGTCTTGATTTGTATCTCGAATGCACCGCAAACACACGTGTGACGAGGACACTGGATGTTTGGCCATCCTTGCCCATCGTCATCAGAGATACATCGACAAGGAAATGGCCGGTGTTGTTCGGTGATAACATCGTTGCCGCCCTCGAGTGTCATGATCGCATATGCGAAATCGAGCTCTATCATTTACCACGACCTCTATTGGAACAATTCTCGAGAGCGATGCAGGTCCCATTTCCAGCACTGAAATTGCTTAAACTGGAATTCGCAGACAAGTCGGTGCCGGCGCCGGTGCTTCCCGACACCTTCCTTGGTGAATCAGCCCCGCGACTACAGCATCTCGCCTTGTCTGGCATTTCATTTCCAACATTACCGAAAGTCCTTCAATCTAGCCACGACCTTGTCGAAATTCGACTTACCCAAATTCCCAATACTGGTTACGTTTCACCTAGATCGTTGGCTACAGCCCTCTCCGCATTGGCCAAGCTTGAAGTCCTTAATATTGGATTCGAATCACCGGCTTCTCGCCCTAATCGACATACACTTCTATCGACACGCATTGTCTTGCCTTCTCTCACCCAGTTTGAGTTCCGCGGCGCAAGCGAGTACTTTGAAGACCTCATCGCCAGAATCAATACTCCCTCTATTAGACTTGTCAAAACAGAGTTCTTCAATCAGCTCATTTTTTACAACCCACAATTCCTTCAATTTGTTGGTCGTACAAAGTCGCTTGGGTCATTCAAAAAAGCGGATCTGATCTTCGACAACGGTGTGGTCAAAATCCACCATTATGATCTCCTTGACCCGACCACTGGCAGAGGCCCTGCCAGTGAGGCCTATCTACATATCCACATATTGTGTGACGCATTGGATTGGCAAGTCTCGGGTTTAGCACAAATATGTGCGGAGCTTTCGATGTTCCTCTCCAACGTGGAGCGATGTAACATTGAGTGGACTCAGAACTGGGTGGTACCGCGTGAAGACATGGATCCGAGTCACACTCAATGGCTGGAGCTATTCCGTCCATTTACTTCTGTTAAAAGTCTAAAGATATCATCCGGACTGGAAGAGCTTATTGCCCCTGCACTGCAAGAGCTCACTGGTGATCGGGTCATGGAGGTGTTACCCGTCCTCCGTACCCTTTCTTTTTCGCGGCTCAGTTATGAACCGAAGTCACCGATCCCATTTGAACCATTCTTCAGGGCGCGCCAGCTATCCAACTACCCTGTCGGTCTCAAAGACCTGACTGACCCGTCACTGCAGAGCAAGCCTCAGCGACAGAGCTCTGATGACAGTTCTGACCCTACCCGCTCTAGTCAGACCCCCCTTCGGGTCAGTCACAGAAGGTCAAATGCAGTTGACCTCTCAAACGCCATATTTCAATTGTCCACCACCAACCTCTCAGACTGTGCAAGCGTTGCTGGAAACTGGGCCACCTGGCCATTCAAATTCTAGGGTGCAAGCCACTTCTCGACTCCTCACTCCCCGTCCTCTTCAACACGACCCAAGAGTAGGTGAAGCACTGAGCCGCTTCGTCAAATCCTCCCGCGCCCGCATGCTTCCGAGACAGGTTTGGGACCCGGGACAGCACTTCCCGTAAACAAAAATAGTTTATTAGTCCCCAGAATGCCTTACACGTAGTTAGTCACGGTATGCCCCCGCCACGCCTCCGTCCAGTTTTACGCTACTCCACCCGCGCACCCCACCCCCAGAGTACAAATGCAGACTCTAAAAAAAACTAAATTTCAGACTCTGTTTCGCTGTTAAATGAGCCCTATGTATCCATTACAAAATTTCTAAGCTTGTGATTTTTGTAACGTTGTAGTCCATGCCACAGGATCAGTTAGGTTGCGTGGGTCGGAAAGAGAAATCTGAATTGCATGACACGTGATTTGGGTGTAGAATGTGATTTGGTTGATGTGGCAACGTTCAAAATTCAAAGCCTTCGACTTTTCTCTCCAATGTGGAAGAATGTAGCATGTGGTGGACTCAGAAGGGGGTGGGTCCGATTCAAGTTGAAGCTGAGATGGATCACACTCAGTGGCTGGAGCTTTTTCACCTGCTTACTTCTGTGCAGAGCCTAGCAATATCATTCGGACTGGATTGGCTTATTACCCTGGCGTTGCGGGGACTCTCTTGGAGATCGGGCCATGGAGGTGTTACCCGCGCTGCGTACCCTTTCTATTTCCGCGGGTCGACCTCTTTGGAACATTCATCACCGCGCGCCGGCTTTCCAACCACCCTGTTACCCTCATTCCCAATTGACGATATTGGATTTCCAGTTGTCACAACGCTTTACCCTCAGTTCTCGACGCTACGTTTTCTGTGCTCGCCCATTTTATATTGTGGGCTCATTATTAGGCCTTTCATTTATTCTTTCCCCGAGGAAATTAATTGACCTTTTATGCCTCGCATTTACTTTGCTCCCACTTGATGACAATCCCATCTGTACTACCTCTCTTTATCTCTCCAAGTTCATGTAATATCTCTCACGCTTCGCCCATGGCAAAAACAAGTGGCTTGCGAAGGACACGTTCTCCTTGGTGTATATCTGTTATGACTACGATCATACCACTTGCGATACCACAATCCTCAATTTTTGTCCGGTTACAAGTATATCGACTGTAACTGAGGGTTTGTACTACCGTTACTGTTACTACCGTATCATACCATACCGCCACACTGTACGGTAGTCAAAAGAGATTCAGGTGGGAGAAGGGGGTCTTATTCTATGTTTTCGGACGGTTGCGGTACATCTTCCGAACTCACGGAGGCGCTGGTTTATGCGCCTTGATCGCGGGCGTGCCCTTTTTGTTCCTGGAGGGTTTTGTGCAGGGTGAAGAGACTTTCTCGAGTCTAGCATGTGCTAAGACCTTCCTCAGGGTGAGCGGAGCGGCCGTCATATTTGCCTCCGTGATATGGCACTTGCATAGTCGGTCAGAGGCCCTGATGGCACCCCAACCTTCATCGACCTTCCAAGTTGGCGTTGTCATCCGGGACTTGTCTGAGGACACATAGAGATTCTAGAATGAGTGGAATATGGTTGGAGCTTCCCTCCCAGGGGCTCACTTTTACTCTTAATCTTGGGTTTTAATTGTCTTGAGGCTAAAGAGTCATTCTGAACGTGTTGAGTACCATTCTGTATGCAATTCTACGGGCAGACAAAGTCACAACCAACTACAAGATCGCTACTAGCTAAGAGTCCCAGATGTGCTCCAACATTTCCAGGTCATGTTCTACCTCAATAACCGCCCCACCAGTTGCTCCCTCCGGCCGCCAGACAGTCGTTGTATTCAATTTGAGGGGATATCGCACCTGTTTTATTTTACCACAAAAATCATAATCCATGAGCAGAAAGGATCCATCATTAGAACCACCCCGCTCCGCAGTTATCATCTTCTTCAACATGATGTTCGAATCGCGAATATCCCCGTGCACAAAGCCAGCCTGATGCAATTGCTGCAAGCATCGTCTGACATTCTCCGAAAAAACGTCGCGAGCATCCTGATGGTCCTCCGATAACAAGTTCAAGTTCCGGTTGGCTTTCAAGTTGAACAAGGTCGCATAGTCCTCACTGATATCATCCATCACAACCATGTAAAATCCTGCATGGAGGGGCTCCACAGCATGAAGTTTCGGCGCAAAGCCTTTCGCGGCAAGAAACTCATGGCCTTCTTTGCAATAGCTGGTAGAAAATTTAATGCAGATTGCAGGGCCATCGACGTCGTCCATACCGACCATACAGCCGAAGAACAGGTTGTGATTCTCCATATGGGAAACGTACTTGAAGCGAGTTTCCGAACCATCCCGAGATATAAAAGAGGTTGGGTATGGATGTGTCGGATTACGCAGGGGCGAAGTTGGATCGGCGCTGTATTCCCGATAATAGGCCTCTAGAGAATGAATTGCGCGTCGTAGAGCTCCAAGGTGGCGCACTAGTATGCCTTCCATCTTGAGATCGGTATTATGATAATGACACGGGATGGCAGGGGACAGCATCTGTACGACCGGACGATCTGTCCATGCAGCACCAGCAAAGGCGACATAAGGGCCTGGATGGTATAAGATAAACTGAAGCTGAAATTATTAATAAAAGGAAACTACAAACCGAAAGCGAGCACGATTATGCAAGGTAGAACGGAATTTGGATGTTCGGCGGCAAGATTCCACGTGGCCTTCAGGAAACAGAGGATGGCTTGATCATACGGCTCGGCACCCTTGGACCCGATTTCATCCTTGAGTTCGGCAATCAAAAATCTGTATTGACCAATTGACAGATCGCCATCGGTCTGAAAATTCTTGTCAATTATCGTCGGCTTGATGGGTATCTTATGGTCATCGAATATAGTCAGAAGAGTTTGTCGTCGAGCGTACTCCGAATCGTCGACATCCGCCATGGCCCGCACGAATGCAAAAAGAAATTGGATGTCGTCAGGCGTCGGCACGTAGTTCTCGGCGTCATCGACGAATTTCCCAAAAATGGGATCGAGCAGACCTAGCGGCAATGCTGTGCGGTGACCGTATGGCCGATTGCATGGTATGTACCTATCGCCCATGTCTTGTCCCGCGAAGAACGTTTGAGGCTCCCCACCAGTCGAAGGAGCTGCAGACCCTCCCCGCTCGCAGAATTTCTCCCGGTCCCGACCTACCTGGTCGATAGGTTTTACTGGGTGTTTATATGGCGGTGGCCCTGAGGTACGAGAGGGTGCGCGTTGACGGAATAATGAACAAGAGTCGATATAATACTCACCTTGGCCCGGAACAACCCCAACGACATGGACATGATCCCTAACAAGCCCCGAGGGGAACACATCCGACAAGAACTCTTGCGATCTCAACTGTGGTCCAGCAGTTGGGTTCTTGAAAGGAAGATCGTCGATGGGAAAGGAAACCTGCCGCAAGTCGATATTCTTCGCATCAACATTAGCCAAAGACCATCTGTTTTTCTCCTTGATCAGATCTTTGAGGGTGCTGATATTTTCTGTCTCTGGAATCTCGACAGCGAAGGTCCAGTCGGGGTTGTCACCGTGAAGAAAGCAGTTGAGACGGAGAACTGTGGAGAGGGAGATGAAGCCGAGGAGATAGTAGGGGGTTAAAAAAATGCCATTAGCTTCGCTTACACCGAACAAGGCGTACGCACTTACTACGCGGTCCCACGAGGAGGTGTAAGTGTTTTCTGGGAGGGGTTTCTGAGAAGACATCCGACAGTTCCTCCGTAGGCAGTAACAGTTTGTCACCAACGATGTTTCTGATGTTCTCTTTTAGACTGTCAGCCGGGACAGAAACCTTCCAGAGAACGAGAGCATCGGCATCTACGTTTTGAAATGTGTGACTCCTTTTAACCTTGATGGCTTTCTTCAAGGCGCAAACAGATTCTGTTTGTGCTATTTCAACGGTGAAGATGCGGTAGTGTTTTTCACCGGAAACCAAGCAGTTGAGACGGAGAACTGTGGAGAGGGAGATGAAGCCGAGGAGTTAGTAGGGTGTTGAAAAAATGCCATTAGCTTCGCTTACACCGAACAAGGCGTACGCACTTACTACGCGTTTTCACGAGGAGGTGTAAGTGTTTTCTGGGAGGGGTTTCTGAGAAGACATCCGACAGCTCCTCTGTAGGCAGTAACAGTTTGTCACCAACGATGTTTCTGGTGTCCTCTTTCAGACTGTCAGCTGCCAGTGGGAGAGAAACCTTCCAGAGAACGAGATCATCGGCATCTACGTTTTGAAATGTGTTACTCGCTTCAACCTTGATGGCTTTCTTCAAGGCGCCAACAGATTCTGTTTGTGCTATTTCAACGGTGAAGATGCGGTAGTGTTTTTCACCGGAAATCAAGCAGTTGATCTTGAGAGAGAGAACTGTGGAGAGGGAGATAAAGCCGAGGAGTTAGTAGGGGGTTGAAAAAATGACATTAGCTTCGCTTACACAGAACAAGGCGTACGCACTTACTACGCGGTTTCACGAGGATGTGTAAGTGTTCTGAGGGAGGGGTTCCCGAGAAGACATCCGACAACTCCTCTGTAGGCAGTAACAGTTTGTCACCAACGATGATTCTGGTGTCCTCT
>QLPA01001321.1:0-14413 GCA_003313945.1 Lactifluus pinguis
CTGGACATCCGCCATGTCATTGTGATTTGTTGTTGCTTGTGGATGAAGGCGAGGATTGCTTGCTGCTCACGTGGGGGCAAGTTTTATTTGTAGCTTTTATTTCACCCCATTCTTGTACTTCAAACAACACAATACAAAAAACATAGTGTCAACATAGGAGTGTAGAGCATGGAGCAAGAGTCACAGAGATGCTTTTAGAGGTACATGACAGTAAAATTTTTAGCTGGCTTGCCCTAGCCGGAGAAAAGCCAACTAATTGAGTGGCTCAGCTCGGTGTGCCGGCAACTGCCGCAATGATAGCGATGAATTTTCCCACAATTCCCACTACACACACATAGTGGGGAACCCGGCAACTGCCGCAACAATAGCGATGAATTTTCCCACACACAACACAAAGTGATGACAACCCGGCAACTGCTGCAATGATAGCGATGAATTTTCTCACACACAACACACAGGTGATGACAAACCGGCAACTGCCGCAACGATAGCGATGAATTTTCCCACACACAACACACATGCAACAAACCGGCAACAGCCGCAACGATAGCGGTGAAAATTCCCACAATCTTAACACAACGCGCACATGCATATTCAAATAAGGAAAGTGCATCATCATAAAGTCAAATAAAGTACCGACAAACTCCACACTTGATGCCAAGATGCAGCAACGATATCGATGAATTTTCCCACGGCTGGCACAAATTTCCACTGTGAAAATCGAGATAAAACCTCGTTCTCTAAAAGAGAACTCGGAACCGAAGCAGACGACGAATCACGTGACTCGCTTTCCCGCGGTGCTTTTCTTTTCTTTTTTTTTTTGAATGTATGCTGTCCACTTTCCTGACCGCCTACGGAGCAATCCTAGGTTCATAGGTCTGCAATACTATGAGGTTAAAGACTCAGATTAGGAGTGTCGACTTGGTGGCCCTCGTTTGCATTTTTATTTGGCGCTGTTCTTGAGCAGGCTGTGCATGCCCGTGTGAAGTCCATGAGCACAGCCTCTCTGTGAGTTCTATATAAACCCCCATTGCCTCTGCTAAATCTTCGACATCACTACTGGTGAGTCCCTTCAGGTGTGTACAGATCCCTCATTGATTTAGAATTGTGGAATTAGCCTCACTCCACAGCTCACAAACCGCTCATCTTCTCAACGAGGAAGCATCCCTGTCGCTTACAGTGGAGAAGAATCTATAAGTCAAGGGCTTGGTGCGTCTCATATTCCGCCACTGGAGTAATCACTGACTCGTACGGTGCAGACCAGTCTTATACTCCACGCATGACCATCGAATCTCTCCCGGACGATGTCCTCTTGGACATCTTTTACTTCTATCAAAGAGGTCCGTACGGACACTCACCTCATCGGTGGCGTGTCCTGGTGCACGTTTGCCGAAGATGGAGACACATCGTGTTTGCATCACCGCGTCGTCTTTATTTGTATCTCGAATGTACCGCAAAAACACGCGTGAGGAAGACACTGGATGTTTGGCCACGCTTACTCATTTTCGTCCAAGACACATGGACAAGGAAATGGCCGGTGTTGTTCGGTGATAACATCCTTGCTGCACTCGAACGTCATAATCGCGTATGCGGAATCGAGCTCCATCATCTACCATGTCCTCTATTCGAACAACTCTTGACAGTGACGCAGGTGCCATTTCCAGCACTGAAATCGCTTGACTTGGACCTCGGAGACAAGTCAGGGCCGGCGCCGGTGCTTCTCGACACCTTTCTTGGTAGATCCGCCCCGCGACTGGAGCAACTCACCTTGTCTGGTATTCCATTTCCAACATTACCAAAATTTCTTCAATCTAGCCATGACCTTGTCCTAATCCGACTTCTTCGAATTCCCAATACCGGTTACGTCTCATCTAAATCGATGGCTACTGGCCTGTCCGCATTGGCCCAGTTGAAAATCCTTGATATTGGAGTCGAATCACCTGCTTCTCGCCCTGATCGACATCCAATTCCATTCACGCGCGCTGTCTTGCCCTCTCTCACCGATTTAGAATTCCACGGCAATAGCGAATACTTTGAAGACCTCATTGCTCGGATCGACACTCCTTCCATTAGATTTGTCAAAACAACCTTCTTCAATCAGCTCGTTTTCGACAATCCACAATTCCTCCAGTTTGTTGGTCGCATAAAGATGCTCAGGTCGTTCAGCGAGTGAAGCTGTCCTTCGACAAGAGTATGGCCAAATTCTCCCTCGATAATCAGCGCCCTTATACTCCCGTAAAGCCTGAGGCCTATTTACATATCCACATATTGTGCGATGCACTCGATTGGCAAGTGTCGGGTTTAGCACAAATATGCGAACAGTTTTCGACCTTCCTCTCCAATGTGGAAATATGTAACGTGCGGTGGACCGAGAAGCAGGCTCGTCCGCTTGAAGATGACATGGATCACACTCAGTGGCTGGAACTTTTTCTCCCATTCACTTCTGTGCGGAGCCTAGAAATACCATCCAAACTGAAGTCGCTTATTGCCCCTGCGCTGAACGAGCTTACTGGAGATCGGGTCATGGAGGTGTTTCCTGCCTTGCATACCCTTTCTGTTTCTAAACAGAAAAGCCTCTTTGAACCATTTATCGCCGCGCGCCAGTTATCTAACCACCCTGTCATTCTCGAATAACCCGTCATCGTAGTGCTCTGATGACGATATTGGACAACTGGTATTCCTCGATGCCACCCTTGGCTGTGCTCTCCCCCTCCTTTTCATGCCGCGGGCTTGTTTCTGGCCTCCATTCTTGTCTTCTATTCCCTGAGGACCTTACATGTCCCTCGCGTCTGCTTTGCCTCCACTTGATGACCATTCCGTCCTTTCTTTATCTCTCCTAGATCGTGTGCCGTGCCTCACGCTCCGTCCATGGCATAACCAAGTGGACGAATCCTCCTCCCATCCCACAGCCATCTCCACCATCTGCGCGCGGCCTCTCACTGCCCTCAGCAGCTCCTGGCTGTAGGACCCATCCCTCCCTTGCGATGGTCAGCGAATCGTAATATCGCCAACAACATGTGATTGAATAATCAAGGCCGATGGTTGGAGCCACCCCCGGAGCTGGTATTCATTGTCTGGAGGCATGGTGATTATGACACCCCTCAATTCTTTATCCAATCAAATATCCCATACATTGACTGAAGGTAGTATGTAGTACCCTACCGCCGCCTTGTATCTACTAGTAACCAATTGAGACTGAGCTCAAGTACTACTGTAGCTCAATATGTCAGTCGGAGATTCTATGAATAACTAACTCATCAGACCCCCGCGCTTTCCGCATCAAAGCGGTATTCGTGGCATTCATAATTTCACTCAATTGGTCTGACTTCTTATTCTGCGTCAAGCAGCGCTTGCACCTTATCGTGGCGTGGTACGATCATGATACGGAACGGCATCGGCGTACACCCAAACTCGCCCTCATATTCGTCCAAGTAAACGGGCTCATCGGGTAGAGATCGTATATCAAATGCCCAAAGCAACCGTGAGATCGCGAGCCACAGCTCCCGCTCTGCAAGGTGCATGCCAGGGCAGATGCGACGGCTTGCGGAACAACCAAAGGAGAAGTCAGCAAGCGCAGCCATCGGCGATGAAAGCACCCAGAAAAACGAGATGGGATAAAGGCCCAGGCCCCCACGTGGAATGTTTCGCTACGCACCCTGCGCCGAACGCCCAATGATCCCGATCCATTGCATTGGGGAGTTTGCTCGATTCGTCACAACTCAGTGTGTCGCCGAGGTAGCGATCTGGGTTGAATGCATATCTGTAAAAATAACATAAAAAATGAATATTTTCATCGTTCGCAGTTCACATGAGTCGGTGAGAGAAGGACAGGTAAGAAAGGGATTCGTACGAGTCGGGATATCTCTCCTCATTATGATGAATATCGAAGCAGTTAAGAGCGACGGCCGTGTTCTTTGGGATATACATCCCGTTGTATACAAAGTCTTCGGTAGAATAGTGCGGTGTCCCCATCCAGAACGGCGAGTGTGCTCGCCCCACCTAAGATAACGGTGAGATGCGAAGTCGGGGGATTCGCACGCAACTGAACTCACCTCTTTGATGATGGCCCTGATGTACGGGAGGTGCTGTTCATCCTCCGCTGTTGGCCAGTGATGACGGCCGATCACAGAATCCAATTCGGCGTGTGCTCGTGCTTGAACTTCTGGATGTGATGAGATCAAAGCCAGGAACCACAAGATGATGGCCGAAGTCTAGTAGGAATGAAAGTTGCGCGCGTCAGCCGGTTTTAGAGTGCGGCTTGAATCCGCTAGATATAGTTCAGGCGTACGGAGTGAACACCTCCGAGGGTGAATACGGCCGATAACATACACAGGTCTTCCCAGTCAAGCTTCTCTTGTTCTTGTGTGAGAAGGAGCTTTACGAGACAGTCCGGCACATCCTCCCCCGCGTCCATACGAGCCTTTACTCGCATGATCATAGCCCCATGGGCTGCAATGATCCTATCATGAAGGCGCCGTCCACGTGATCGTGTGATGGTGGGAATCCATTAAAGTGGCTCAATAAAGTCGACGATGTTAGACCATGGACCTAGCAGAGATCAGATCAGGGCGCTCGGCGATTCAAAGGGTGAAAAATAATTTTTACCAGCAAGAGCAGTAAACTCCGTGGCCAAGTCTACTAGTAGCTCCCTGTCAATCAGGGGGTCTAAAGTAGAATATGCACGTGTTGCGAACGATACGGTCAACATGTTGCTGGTATCCCTGTCAATCTCACATCCACGGAGAAGAAAATGAAGCTTGCTTCAAGGCATAGCGACCGGCATAGTGTGCCGGGTTAACGGGTAGGGTACCCATCTTAGATTGGTGGTAGAGCGATCGGACCAATATATGGGCTTCACAATCGAGGACGGAGGAATACCCCTGAGTGGCTTTCGGAGTGAGTAGCTGCATACAGATCCTGCGATGCTGCCGCCTGCAGGGTGAACGTCACCATGACGTGCCGAAACCAGATTTTCCATAACCCACCACTTGTCGTTATAGGGAGTACTGGTAACGGAGCGCCCGTTGAGTATCGTCTGGTCCTTTATGAAGTATTGCTTCCGACTGGAGAAGATCGCGCCGTTGGAGACCAACAAATCCTTAGCAATGCATGCATCCGAAATCACGACAAAAAGTTGGTTGCCCATCCAGACAGAGAAGATTGGGCCGTAAACCTTCGCCCAGGCACGCAGAGTTCGTTCAGGGTATCGCCGAAGAAAGGCGTAGCGTAGCAGTGGGCCAGGAGGAATAGAGTGCCCGTCTTTATCTTTGATATTCCTCCGGATGATGAAGGGTGAGAGAAGAATACAAACTAGAAGCACAAGGAGGAGAGAAAGAGACCCGGGATCGGGTAAATGATGCCTGGCATACACCATGGGTACAGTGGAAAGTTGAAAGGCCAAACAAAGTACAAGATGTACAAGGGCTTTAAAAATGCTGGGGAGGGGAGATAGGTCCTGACGATTGACGAGGTGACTCAGGCTGTCGTCACATATTTTAAACCATGTCTTGCCCTGCTATTGCCAGAATACGACTACACATTTTCATGACGCTTTCCTGTCTGAGTACAACTGTCACTCAGTGGGCGTTCCGACTTACGTCATGCATGGATGGTGCCAGTGTCGAACGTTGAATGTTGAACGTTGAACCCTGAAATTCCCGAAACCTTGAACGAAAACCGCTTAGTCTAACCTTTTCAAATTCATTTGTTACAGTATACGGTGACACACAATGACCACGGAAATCCAACCTATCTATTTTCATGACACCTGCCCCTTCTCTTCAAGCATGGAATGTTCTGCACGTTTGACACCTGCCACAGCTTTCGCTATTCGGTATGATCGATTGGTGGAGTGGTATAGATGACGGTGATCCCTTTCAGTGCAGACATCGCAAAATTGGTAAAAATCAGCAGAAGATGCCTCCACGTGTTGACATCCTAAACCATCGTCCTTAACCCTGAAGCATCGGACTCGGAACCCGTATTGTATCACTGACCTAAGAATGTTTACGAGCACCGGATTATCCCTAGGAACTTGAAGTGGTATAGTCCTTGACTATGGTCATCCCGACTCGCTCTCAAACGTGGCGACAGAAACTACGGGTACTTTGCCCTTCCATTGACGCCGAGGTTCAGAGTGTATCAGGAATGTCGCACTGAGGGCTAAAAAGACGAGCGCGGTTGCGAGCACAAAAATCGCTTCGGGGAAATACGCGACCGTAGTTGAGTAGAAGATACCGAAAATGACCGGCTACAAACAGTGTAGAGAGGTTAGAATAGAATGGGTGAGGGGGAAAACTTATGGGCTTTACCGCTATGGTCTGACCGATTGCTGTGAGCGTGCCCAAGCCGCCGAAGAGCGGGCCAAGTTCTGCGCTGCCTTGTCGCGACCGTTGGAGCATACAAATTGCGAGACTCTCCACCGTGGGAAATGTGCAGCAAGCGAGGGCGGAGATGCACGTGATACCGGTGAATATGAGAGAAGACGAAGACAGGTGCAATGCGACGAGAGAGTACGAAGCAATGTAGAGGAGGAGCGAGACCCGTAAAACCCCGAGATCGAACCTAATAGAACGTGCCAAATAATTAGCCGTGACACCTGGCTGCGTCACGGAAACGGGCGTTGTCGATGCAGAAGTTGGTTTAAAAGTCGAGACAAGGACTGGAGGGAGATTTTAGCTGCATGTGGATATGTGTTAGCAATACGCACAGGGCATCAAGACAAGAGTGTTGACAACTCCCACACAGGAGAGACAAGTGATGTAGTAGCTCAACTAGGCTAAAGTCAGCTGTCTTTATCTACAAACTGACGAGAAAAACGTGCCTCTTCTGCAGACCAACCAAAGACATGACCCGCGTAGAGAAGTTTGTCCGGGTAAACGCCCTGCCGTCGACAAAGGTAAGAGTAGCTTCGAATGTAGTGATCAGATTACATACATTGGCGAGAAGGATAACAAACACCACTGTAGCAAGCCACGACATGCTCCAGTCTTTCTGCATACGGCCATTTATCAAGCGTTTCCTTGGCGCAAACATAGCCAGCGGGCCGAGAAGTCGCTTCTTGAGAGTAGTCTTATCCGGCACCACAGGGGAATCCTCATTCTGCGCGGCGCGCTGCCCAACTTTGTCTAATGACTCGGGAATCACGAGCAGGATCAGTATAAGGTTTATCGTGCTGCATAGAATCGCAGCCCAGAACACTCCCGCCACTGTCTGTCCTTCACGATATCGAATAAGGAATGCGCCGAGCGTTGGCCCGAGCGCGATCCCTACATTAGACACGCCTGCGAATCGCGTAAATATGTGAGCGCGTGAACCGTCGGAGGTGCAGTCGGAGAGATATGCCAAGAGCGCGGCATCCTGGGTTACCTGACCACCAAGGATTCCCTCTATGATAGGTGCAAGGAAGAGAAACTTGTGACCATGACGCGAAAGGGGTGAGGATGGGGTCGATGCGAGCACGAAGATGAGATCACTGTAAAAGGAGGTGAGTGTGGGAGAAATGGGTATGAAAGGGTGAATATACGTGAGGAGGAGACCGAATGTAGAAGTCGCGAGGACTTTGATCCGCCCATGTTGCTGGCCATAATGACCCCACCAACTTGTAGTGCACACGCTCAGTACGCTCATGACGGTGATCATGACGGCCTGGAGACGTGCAGCACCTGCCTGTACTGCTGGGTCCTTGAGGCAATCTTGAGACACGACCTGCCGCGGGCCGTGCGCACCATCGTCTTGCTGGAGATTTGAGAAATTGGGAAAAAGAATGGGGATAGAGGCGGGGGCAAGGGTAGATGGTGATGAAACATGAGTGGGGGGAATCTCGCCAAAGGGACCATCATGTTGCCGTCCGTGCAACGTATCGCAAGAGAGTTGGGTGTAAACCTGTACACGGGGTGCGATAGTCATACCGCGCTGAACATAAGATATCAAGTGAGACCAAGACCGAACGAGAATCAGTGACAACGCACCACGAGCGCAGCAGTCAGCACGAACGGGACAATCCTGGAAAGAAAGAACATTAACGTAAGGAGGAGCGATGAGCGGAGGGATTTTCCATAACGGTCTGGGTCGATAGGATGGCTTCTTGATGGTGGGAGAATCAACAGGAAGGAGTGGATCAGTTTCTGAGAATTGTGGATATGGATCCATACTGTAGTATTACTAGGGAAAGGCCGACGTTGTCGCCGGTCACCTTGCTTGGCGGTGCGCAACAGCCGGGCCGGCCGAACCGCCCCGAGTCCGGACGATATGCAGATAGATAATCAAAAGTTGTAACAACCTCCAACTTGCTCGGACCACCCTAGCAAACTTCACTAACTCGATTGAGACAGATGAGTCCATATGGAAAGGTATCAGGAAAATGGTGCTTCGACTCCATGTATGCCAATTCTTGTTCAAGTCAGTGCACAGATCATACAAACACATACACAATCATGAACATTGCCAAATGTGCGTCACTTGCAACACCACCACAGAATCAACGGCACACATCCCTGTCAACTGTCACGAAAGCTCGGTCAACATGATCTGGTCCCTAGCATGTACAACCTCATCAGGAAAACTCGAAATCACTTAGATGCAATTAACCCTGCTTAAACGTCCTTAACCAGTCCTTAACACGATTACAAGTAAATTAAACTGATTAGAGTGATCTTCGACGACACCAAACCTGCAACCGTTCGTATCTGTCCAGTTGCCGTTGACTTCGTCGAATAAGGTCTGCAGATTGGTGTTGTCCTCATTCTTGTCCTCCAGGGCATTTCTCACGCGTCTCAGAGCCGATGCATCATCCACAGGTGTATCCCCGAGTTCTTCAACAAGCCTGACGGTGTCGCGGAGCCCCGTGGTGACAGCCTTCACTGGCGATTGGGATACGTAGGTCAGTGTTAAAGGGGTGGTTGAGATCGAACTTGGCGTTGGTGTGTTGCTCGACTCGCATCAGAGGCTATCAACTAGGCGAACAACAGACCCCTCGTACCACTCCACGACGACACCGGTGATCTGGGATGCAGTGAGGATATCGAAAATGTCGGAAGTGGCATCTCGAACGGCGCCGGCGTTGGTGGTCTTGGGATGAACAGCGATCCATATGACTATAGGGCCAAAGGTTTCCTCCCCCCCGTCCTCGACGGTCGAGAACCGAGCGGCATTGATCGCAGAGTACTTGAGACCGCGGTCCCTCATCGACGCCTTGATCTGAGGAACGACGGTGTCGTCCCACAGCTCGTTAAGGGGTGTGTTGAAGACGCCATGAACAGTCTTCTGGGGGATCTTGTAGAAATTGGTGCCGGGAGGGGGGATGGGGAAGGGATCCGACTCGAGATTGGAGCGCCACAAGAGCCTAGGAGGATTGCCCGAGATGCCGTGATAGTAGAAGTTCATCTCATATTCAGAGATCAGATCGGGGGCGACGACGGTGCGGGCGTCTGAGTTGCTGCTGAGATCGGAGAAGCGGGTCTCAGCATCGCTGAGAGTGGGAGAGGAAGGAGAAAGAGAGTCGGGCGGCTGAGTAGCGTCGTCTCGTGGAGCACCCTGGTCTACCTCCTGCTTAAGGCATTCGACCATGAAGCAGGTTACGCCTGAAAAGGGAAGAACGTGTGAGTAAGCGAGAAATGAAAGGCGAAGCAAGGAACATGGGAAGACTTACTGCCTAGCTTATCGGGGGATGCCTTCACTATGTCAACAATATACTTGACATCCGGGGCAACGTCTACAAGGTGGAAGGGCAAAAATCAGTGAGGAATGGACACTTGTGATGGTAAAGACACGCACTGTCGCCCATGAACCCGAGGGCAGTGAGCTCTGCATCGGTCAAGTCGACAATCTCTGCAACAAACAGTCAGCACTCGTAACCAAGGGGGAACGACGGACTCAACTCACTCTTGTTGCGATAGCTTGGATCCATTGTGGAAGAAAACGATTTACGAGAGGTGGTGGCCCACCTCTCCCCCTGTCTCACATCTCCTTAAAAAGAAGCTATGACAAATCACTTTTCCGTTGTTTATTCTTGTTGTGGCACGATATTATTTTCGTGCCTCATCCTTTTCTGCTGCGTCCTTCTGTCCCTCACCTCTGCGCCGTCTCTGTGTTGTGGCCTCTGCCTCTGCCTCTGCTCTAATGACGATATTGGACCGCTGAGGTGCAACGTTTGTGACAACTGGCACCAGAGGACCTCTTATGCCTCGTGTCTGCTTTGCCTCCACTTGATGACAATCCCATCCTTTCTTTGTCCCCCCTAGATCGTGTGCCGTGCCTCACGCTCCGCCCATGGCATAAACAAGTTGCAGATTCGTTCCCCCATCCCCCATCCATCTCCGTCATCTGCGTGTGGCCTCTCACTGCCCTCAGCAGCTCCTTGCCGCGGGACCCATCCTTCCCTTGCGATGGGCAGCGAATTATGATATCGCCAACAACACCCTGTGATTGAATAATCAAGGCCGATGGCTGGAGGCGCCACCGGAGTCGGTATTCAGTTGTGGATGAATGGTGACTACGATACCGTTATCCTCGATCTTTTATTCAATCAAGTATTGAATGAACGTAGTAACATAGTACCCTACCGCCTCCCTGTATCTAGTCGCCAATTGGGACCGTGACTCTGTTCAAGTACTACCGTTGCTCAATATCTCAGTACTTACATCGATTGAGGACATGCCATGTGTACCTCGTTTTTTCAAAAGGGACACATGGACCTTGTCTGCCCAGCTGAGGTAATACCGACGTGTCCAGATCTGCGGTCTTGGCCCAGCTGAAGGTCTTGCCGTTATCGAGCGCTTCCGAGCCAATTCGTCTGCGTGCTTCTCTATGAGGTCTGCGAGCCTGTTGAGAAACTTCGCACGTACTGGTGCAGGAGCTTTGAGACCCTATGATGTCTCGGAGGCGCGACAAGCGACTTGAATAGCACGGTCGACATCTTTTGCCGTACCCTCTGCAACGGAGGTTATAACCTTCCCATTCGCCGAGGAGCTGGTCAGAATTTTATTGTCTTCCACTTGCTGCTGCATCACCGAACTTACAAGGGTTCAAGACTCTATGAAGCGGTTGGGAATGAGTGAAGCGTTTCCAGTCGAAGTGACAATGTGAGCGCTCACTGGATAATGGCATGGCCGGAACCAGCGGAGGATTTCCTGCCAATGAAGATGCCTGTAGGGAAGGAGACCTTTCCATTGAAGCACCCCTTATTGAACTCATACCTGAAGTGGTCGCCGACATGATTGTTATGGGGAGGAAGTGAAGAATCGGATGAGATGGAAAAGAGAGGATTTTAAAAGGCGAGGGGCCTGAGGAGCATAACGTTAGTACAGGACCAAATCAGACGTTTACACCACAGATCAACTTCTTATTTCGAGTTGGAGAGCAGAAAATAACTTTACCGCCTTCTATCTTTGGTAACAACATTCTGAGTCGCTTTTGGGTATACGTGTAAATTCACGTTCAAGTTGTTGGACCCATGCCCATGCCTCGCATCCGCCTCTTTTTACATGACATATATTCTGACTTCCAGACTGTACAATGTACTACTAGTAGTGACCCACTGACCTCATTACATCAGTCTAGAATACAACTCCGTGGAGATATTTGGGAGACTCGGAAGGGGAGTCGGTTGGAACGACGTGGAGCTCAGCTTCGCAGGCTCGAGTCGCAGGTACCCAAGTAGAGGGCTTCTGAAAGCATAGTGGCAGTCGCGTTGATCCGACATACAGTATTTTCTATTGCCATACGATTGATAGGTTTGTAGTTGACATTGGAGTAAGCCTGGCAATGTGGCCTTGATCCCATTCCTGGAAGACTGAGCTCGCCTACATGCCGGCGCCGCCATAACCGAAAGATCATGACGGCAGATAACCAGAATAACCAGCCTGCCAGGAAGAGGAAATTTGAGACGCGAAATTGCTTTGGGTATACGAATCCGAGTTGAAGGGCCGGGAGTGAAGTTGCTTTTCATGAACGACATGGTATGTGACAATGTCCGACTCGAACTGGCGCGAACCATTCCAATAGAAACACGTTATTTGATACACGAAAGAACCTGTATGCCTGGCAACCCCAGGCCGTGCGTCATGTCGGTGGCTTACCAGGTACTAGGAGCAGTTTCGACTGTGAGATAGGGCTCTTTGATCCACCACCACCACCAGGTGCGATTTTCCCATGTAAAAGCTGGGGTAAGGGTGGGTGAAGAGGCAACACCACCTCCCACGAAACAAACACCACTTCCCCAAAACCGTTCTGGAGATGGCAACCGCTGCGCAACGGCCCGGCCGGCTGGACCGCCCCGAGTCCGGACGATATGCAGATAATCAAAAGTTTAGTACAGCTCTCGAGCGGCTTCAAAACATCACAATCGATGCGGCAGCCCGCACCGCCCCGGATCTCCTCATTACCGCCCCCACCATCGAGGCTCTCCGAGTCGCCTCCCGCCGGAAGTCCATTGCGGACTGGGAGCAAATCGGGTAAGACGACCCCCGCACCAACCCGTGTTACCGGGCCCTCCACCGAGATGAAAGTGAAAGGAAAGGACGCGAGGCAATCTCCATACCTTCATAAAGCTAACACAGTCTGGATTGCTCCTTTATTTTGTGCGCAGGACAATTCAATAAGGATCTGACAATGGACCCACCATCGAGCTAGATTTGCATTCTTGGGTCACGGCAAGTCTTGCAGAATAGGACTACACATTTTCATGATGCTTTCCTGTTTGAGTACAACTATTACGCACAGTGGCGACTTGACTTTTGTCATGCTGCGACTCATGCGGCGACTCATGCATGCAAGTATCGAACGTTGAATGTTGAACGTTGAACCCTGAATTCATAAAATCTTGAACGAACACCGCTAAATCTAACCACCTCGAACTCATTTGTTATACGGTGACGCAGAATGACCACGAAGATTCGACCTATCCATTTTCATGACACCTGCCCTTCTCTTCAAGCATGGAATGTTCTGCTAGTTTGACAGCCGCCATAGCTTTCGCTACTCGGTATGATCGATTGGTGGAGTGGTATCGATGACGGTGATCCCTTCCTGTATCGCAAAATTGGTAAAACTCCGCAGAAAATGCGTCCAGGTGTTGACATCCTAAGCTATCGTCCCTCAATCATCGTCCTTCAACAACCCAAAAGCATTAGGCTCGGAGCCCGTGGGGTGTATTACTGACCTAAGAATGTTTACGAGCACCAGATTATTCCTAGGAACTTGAAGTGGTCTAATGCTTGACTATGGTCTTCCCGACTCGCTCCCGAACGTGGCGACAGCAACTGCGGGTGCACTGTCCTTCCATCGACGCCGAGGTTCAGTGTGTATCAGGAATGTCACACTGAGGGCTACAAAGACGAGCGCGGTTGCGAGCACAAAAATCGCTTCCGGGAAATACGCGACCGTCGTTGAGTAGAAGATACCGAAAATGATTGGCTGCAAACAGTGTAGAGCGGTTAGAATAGAATGGGTGAGGAGGAAAAATGTGGGCTTTACCGCTATGGTCTGACCAAGTGCTGAGAGCGTGCCCAAGCCGCCGAAGAGCGGGCCAAGTTCTACACTCCCTTGTCGCGACCGTTGGAACATACAAATTACGAGACTCTCCACCGTGGGAAATGTGCAGCAAGCGAGGGCGGAGATGCACGTGATACCGGTGAATACGAGAGGAGAAGAAGACAGGTGCAATGCGACGAGAGAGTACGAAGTGATGTAGAGGAGGAGCGAGACCCGTAAAACCCAGAGATCGAACCTAATAGAACGTGCCAAATAATTAGCCGTGACACCTGATGGCGTCACAGAAACGGGGGTTGTCGATGCAGAAGTTGGTTTAAAAGTCGAGACAAGGACTGGAGGAAGATTTTAGCTGCGTGCGGATATGTGTTAGCAATACCCACAGGGCATCAAGACAAGAGTGTTGACAACTCCCACACAGGAGAGACAAGTGATGTAGTAGCTCAACTAGGCTAAAATCAGCTGTCTTTATTTACAAACTGACAAGAGAAACGTGCCTCTTCTGCAGACCAACCAAAGACATGACCCGCGTAGAGAAGTTTGTCCGGGTAAACGCCCTGCCGGAGACAAAGGTAAGATTAGCTTCGAATTTAGTGATCAGATTACATACATTGGCGAGAAGGAGAACAAACACCACTGTAGCAAGCCATGACATGCTCCAGTCTTTCTGCATACGGCCATTTATCAAGCGTTTCCTTGGCGCAAACATAGCCAGCGGGTCGAGAAGTCGCTTCTTGAGAGTAGGCTTATCCAGCACCACAGGGGAATCTCCGTTCTGCGCGGCGCGCTGCCCGGCTTTGTCTAATGACTCGGGAATCACGAGCAGGATCAGTATAAGGTTTATCGTGCTGCATAGAATCGCAGCCCAGAACACTCCCGTCACTGTCTGTCCTTCACGATATCGAATAAGGAATGCGCCGAGCGT
>QLPA01001324.1:0-13006 GCA_003313945.1 Lactifluus pinguis
AGCGCCTGTTGGGACACTCTCAAGACCATCATCGGGAAGGTCTGTTGGATGGCTTGTACAAAGAGGTTCTCGAAGAGTACTTTAAATCAGAAGAAGAACAGATGCTGTTTCGGTCAATCATGGGACAAATTCTTGCTTCGATCGAGCCCCTCTCGGTTGAGGCCTTACTTGGACTACGACGGCATGCACCCGTCGATGACCCCGAGGATTCTGATCCGCTTCTTGTGCTTGAAATTCTCGGTGACCTCGGCTCGCTGCTGAGTAATGTCACTTCATCCGATCAGACGCGTCCCATCGTTCCTCTCCATACCTCGTTCCGTGACTTTCTCACGAATAAGGCGAGCAACGTCTTTTTCGTGGATCTTGCGGATTCGCACCATCAGCTGGCACATTCCTGCCTCGGATTAATGCTCAACAACCTCAAGTTCAACATCTGCAAACTCGAGTCGTCATATGTCGCGAATTGCGACGTGCCCGATTTAGAATCTCGAATTGCCAAACACATTGGGCCTGCTCTATCGTATGCCTGTATTTACTGGGGCGACCATTTACAACATCTTGGCTTCGATTACGATATTTTCAAGAAACTCCGATCGCTGTTCGAGACAAAGTTTTTGTTTTGGCTTGAAGTGCTCAGTGTCAAGGACCGAATGGGTATTGCTTCAAAAGGATTGTCATACATGTTGATGTGGTTGCAGCGGGAGGTATGTACATTCTATAATCCAAATATGACATATATTAACCTTGGTGTAAAGTCACAGAAGAGTTTGCAAACGGAAGTGAAGAAATTGTCGTCATTTGTAAAGGATGCGTCCGCGTTTGTACGGTATTTCGGAATGGCTGTGGCAAGGAGCGCTCCTCATATCTATGTCTCTGCCCTTCCTTTCACACCAACGTCTTCCTGGGTCCTGAATCAATTCGTTCACGAATTTCCTCACACGTTGAGTTTTGAACGTGGGCGGTTGTCTCATTGGCCAGCATTGGAAATGACAATTCAGGCCCATGACGAAGAGGTTGAATCAGTTGTATTCTCACCGGACGGACAACGTATCGCATCGGCCTCGATTGATCGCACGATTCGCGTGTGGGATGCCACAACAGGACAGGCTGTAGCGGGCCCATTTACTGGACACACCGGTGCGGTCTTTTCTGTTGCATTCTCGCCGGATGGACACCGTATCGCATCGACCTCGTATGATCACACGATTCGTGTGTGGGATGCCACGACAGGACAGGTTGTAGCAGGCCCATTTACTGGACACACTGGTAGGATCTGTTCTGTTGCATTCTCGCCGGACGGACAGCGTATTGCATCAGCCTCGTGGGATCACACGATTCGTGTGTGGGATGCCACAACAGGACAAATCGTAGCAGGCCCATTTACTGGACACACCCATTGGGTCCATTCTGTTGCATTCTCGCCGGATGGACAGCGTATCGCATCGGCCTCGTCCGATCGCACGATTCGCGTGTGGGATGCCACAACAGGACAGACTGTATCTGGCCCATTTACTGGACACACCAATGAAGTTTATTCTGTTGCATTTTCGCCAGATGGACAGCGTATCGCATCAGCCTCGTCCGATCGCACGATTCGTGTGTGGGATGCCATGACAGGCCAGGTTGTAGCAGGCCCATTTACTGGACACACCCGTGCGGTCTGTTCTGTTGCATT
The DNA here is from genome assembly GCA_003313945.1 of Lactifluus pinguis. NCBI lineage: Eukaryota > Fungi > Basidiomycota > Agaricomycetes > Russulales > Russulaceae > Lactifluus > Lactifluus pinguis. The sequence goes on from QLPA01001324.1 coordinate 1,676, forward strand.
CTCGCCGGACGGACAGCGTATTGCATCGGCCTCGTCCGATCGCACGATTCGGGTGTCGGATACCACAACAGGACAGGTTGTAGCAGGCCCATTTACTGGACATACCGATACAGTCTATTCTGTTGCATTCTCGCCAGACGGACAGCGTATCGCATCGGCCTCGGACGATGGCACGGTTCACGTGTGGGATGCCACAACAGGACCGATCGTAGCGGGCTCATTAACTGGACACACCGATGCAGTTTATTCTGTTGCATTTTCGCCAGATGGACAGCGTATCGCATCAGCCTCGCACGATCGCACGATTCGTGTGTGGGATGCCTCAACAGGACAGGTTGTAGCAGGCCCATTTACTGGACACACTGATAGGGTCCATTCAGTTACATTCTCGCCGGACGGACAGCGTATCGCATCGGCCTCATATGATCACACGATTCGTGTGTGGGATGCCACAACAGGACAGGTTGTAGCAGGCCCGTTTATTGGACACACCGATGCAGTCAATTCTGTTGCATTCTCACCAGATGGACAGCGTATTGCATCGGCCTCGTTTGATAACACGATTTGTGTGTGGGATGCCACAGCAGGACAGGTTGTAGCAGGCCCATTTACTGGACACACCAGTACAGTCTATTCTGTTGCATTCTTGCCGGATGGACAGCGTATTGCATCAGCTTCGGAGGATCGCACGGTTCGCATGTGGGATGCCACGACAGGACAGGTTGTAGCTGGCCCATTTACATTTACTGGGCACCCCACTACGGAAAATTCTGTTGCATTCTCGCCGGATGGACAGCGTATCGCATGGACTTCGATGGATTGCACGGTTTGCATGTGGGATGCCACGACAGGACAGGTTGTAGCAGGCCCATTTACTGGACTCACCAGTGAAGTCTATTCTGTTGCATTCTCGCCGGATGGACAGCGTATCGCATTGGCTTCGGAGGATTCCATGGTTCGCATTTGGGATGCCACGACAGGACAGGTTGTAGCAGGCCCATTTACTGGACACACCAATGTGGCCTTTTCTGTTGCATTCTCGCCGGATGGACAGCGCATTGCATCAGGCTCGTTTGATCACACGATTTGCGTGTGGGATGCCACGACAGGAGCGGGCCTGTTGCCTGGACACACCAGTCCCACTGCTTCAGCCTTGGACGATTCCACAATTCATGTAGGGAAGGTTATAATGGAAGATACTGTGAAGATCCCTTTTACAGACCAAACCCTGGTCAACTATGATGGCTGGATATATGGAGAAGAGAAAGAACTAATCCTATGGATTCCGGCGCTTCACAGGTTGTGTCTTCATAGACCCAGCACTGTCTGGGCTGGAGGCGTACATGAGACCCGACTAGATTTCTCAAAGTTTGTGCACGGATCAAATTGGGCTACGATATATGATCATGACCCATCCACATAAAGTGAGTTGTATGCTACACATTCGCAAGTGGTAAAGGCTCATTCTCTTGACCAGGGATGTCAGTCACAGTTAGAGACGACACGCAATGATTGACCAATATCTGCAGCCCTGTTGATGCGGCCTCATTGTCCTTTCTATCACCCCTCTACTGCTAGGCGGCCAAAGTACACTATCTCATTGCCCATTGGCGAACTCTTTCGGCGACGTCATACAAGGACAGGAGACATCGCCCTCGCCCATTTCATCTGGGAGATAAACACGCGGAGAGAAGATCGCCGATCACCCACCTTGAATATATTGTTACTTGACTCTTACCCTAACATTTATCCTGGACGATGCCACATGTACCTTTGTATTGTGTATATATATCGCGCTATAGAAATGCAAGTTCAAAAAAAAAAGGTTGACCTCACACATGATAGCAGGGCTTAAGGCTACCGTGTATCCACTGGCAGGTCGGTGCTAATCTTTGACAAGTACAGCTGGGACATACTAGTATAGTGGTGAATGCCGTTTGACAGGTGTATCAGACCTTCAGAGACGGTCAAGTTTCCTTCTCCGGTTTCATCAACTTCAACTTATCTTTGTATGGCAACGTGTGCCATGTGCTATAGACGACCATAACATTCAAGACAGTCGCTGATGGGAGTACAACATGTTTGTGTGTCAAGCGTCGCGGGGAGTGATAATACCACTTGGGTGTATCCACGCGCGGGAGCAGTCACTGCAGAGATTATAAATATCTCAGCATGTTATCCCGAAACGCGGTCGGGTCAACCGGTCACGGGGAGTCCCCATTTAACCTCTTCGTGATGAAGAGATCTACAGTAAGAACTGGGGATTGAGAAGTCCGCCATCTTAAGCTGTGTCATTCCAGCACTAGGATCGCCGTCTTTTTCTAACTGAAGGGGTTGTGCGTGATCGCCTGTGAGACAAGGTAATGTTGACTGAGATCCTACATTGGCACTAGACACATCATCACCGAAGATGCCCAAGGGCTCGTATTGTGATCCTCGGAACGTAGTGAAAAGCCACGAGGGTGTTAACCCTGAGAGCACCCAAATGGTCGTTGGTACTACGCCAAAGTACTGACAGGGTTATTGATCACACTATCTCAGAGTTATTGGGCGCGGGCACGCCGTAAGTCCTCTCACCATGGGAACGACGCCGGTCCTCGTGTCTTGACTCTCCAGAGCGTCATTTTCTGCGTGGTGAAGAAGCGAAGCTCTTACGTTTGGCCTTCCTTAGCTACATCCAAAGCGCCGGCGGGTGCAGCTTCGGCCAAGCCCCGTGCCACCGAGTCAAAAAATCGGATCAATTGTTGCAGTTCAATATACGTCACCCTTGGCTGAAGCTGTCGAACGTTCTTGGATACACAAAGTCGAATCATATAGCGGGCGTACGGGCAGGTATGACAGTGTGCAGCCGCCCATCATGGGTGAGCTCAAGCGTGGGAACATGTAGAGTTTAGAAAGGTTGAGCGAACCACTTTATGGATCTCTTGTTCCTCCCAACATCCGAGACTAGACATTTCACGAGTGCTTTGCGGGTGTCACGGTAGGGCGTGAAATAAATTACCTCACAAATTCAGGTCGATATCGCCATCAGAATGGCGTCTGCAGAATTGCATTTAATTTATCAAAGATTATTATACTGTTATCACGATGTTTGGAGACGAGAGCATTTTGGAGGTTAACGCTGTTGACATCTGAGGTTGCCCATTGGCACAGGTTGCAGGATACAGTATATGGATGCAAGAGGTTCAAGCATGGAGAGATTGAAACAAGGAGGGGCACGGAAAGGTCAAACCCTCGCCACTGTATTGGGAACTGGTAGATTCCACGCGACGACTCGGACCAGACTGATGGACGCCCTTTTTTTGCTGTCCACATGGGCGCCTTGCTTACCAATATCACCACGATCCCGTGACTATTACTGGCAGTGTTCGAAAAGTTGAAAAGCAAAACAAAACAAAATTGTCGTAACTGGGTCATGGCCGTGTGGAAATGGCGTCCGCGAAGGCCGCGCTTCGCCTGTGTCGCGCGGGGAGCTCCTATCATCATCAGTGTAAAAAAAAACCGCTGGGACATAACCGAAGCCAACCACGGAAACGGCACAGCAGTGGACAGTGCAGTTTCATCTCGTAGTGAAATGGACAAACCGCGTCAGGTTAAGAGCAGAAAAAAAAGTGTACGCGTAACTTAAATTCGCGTTCAAGACCGCATTTGCCCTGACTTACTATTTGCGGAGCCGCTTGGTATGTTGGGCGCTAACGCATATACGTGTGGGATAACCAACGGACACCTGCCAAATAATATATCAGACCAGACCACTTGCCAATTGCCGAGTCTTATGTCTTTCCTTTAATTTCCCTTTCATTTCTCATACTTCAGCGCGGTGCGCTGCTGGACTTTTACCACGAAGAGATCTGAGGTTGCTCACGTTCACTATATCGTGCGTGTTTATTGTTCTTTTGATTGGGTGGTACAACTGACTTCTGAGGAGTGCCTTTGCAGGCCTACGACGTCACCCGCGCCAGAGCGCTTCGAGCGCCAACCACCACCACCATTATCGACCCCAAAATCCATACATGCCCATCCGAACCAGCGCTAACCGGCGTTGGGCCATCACCAGGACTGATGACTGGACTTGTCAAACGTCAGACGATAGGACAACTGAGGGACAGTATATATCGGAAGGAACTTGTTTGGAAGTGGACGATCCTCCGTGTAATACTACGAGGGGTTGATGGATTAAAAAAGACGCCCAGGAGGAAGGGATAGAGGCTGGGCTTACTTGAAATTTGAGACCGATCCCATCTGCTTCCGAGACACTGAGAAGCCTGAAGAGCTTGCGCCAGATATCGACGTCGTCTTTTGAGCGTGTCCAGTTGGATACGATCGACCTTGTTGAAGGCCGCGCCGCAAATCTCGTCACTCTCGTCAGAGTTCTTCACCGATGAGTGCCACACCACTGCCAGTACCGGTCGAGCATCCCAGGGTCGTTCTTCATCGTGAGCACCCACTTTCCCCCGCCTCGTCTTCTGACATCGGCTTGATGCCCGACTTGAACAGGTGATAGTTCGAGTTGCGCTCCAGCTTAGACGGCGGCTTGAGTCAGTTGAAATACCGATGATACGACTCGACGGTATCAAACTCGCCCATCGTCGTCATGCCTGCTTTGTAAGTCCCATAGTCGGCCGGCCCTGGGTGCTGCGTGTTCTCTGTGGAGGAAATCGGTGTGGATGGTACCTTCGGCTTGGTATCGTGGTAGATCGTCCTGTATAAATATGTCGGCCGAATAGAATTAGTAGGCGTTTCGTGGTGGGCGAACTGAGACGCACCATGAATGCTGCAAAGTATGACTGGCGGCTTCGTCATCAAGCCTGGTGTCTGAGGGTGTACGATGGGCTCCGCTTCGGGAGGCACCACGATGCCGTCGACGCTGAGGGCACGCGTGCGCGCAGAGTGCGCCGTGATGGCGTCGAGGGTGGAGATGTTTTTGAATCCTTTCGTCTTCTTCATCGTCTGCTTCTCGAGCATGGAGGTCTTCTGAGCGAGGTTCTCCACCTGCTCCGTAGTAAGCGTTTCGCCTGGGCCCGCCGCAGCGATCGCATCACCATTGACGGAGCCGTTGGTCGAGTTGGGAGGGGAGCACCTCACCCTCACCCTTGCCCTCGCACTACCTGCGCCCACGGGCTCAAACGATCCGCCGCCGCCGACGGCGTTCCTCAATCGCAGCTTGCTCGTGGACTACCACTTCTCGAAGATGTTATCGCGCGCACTGCAGTCAAATTGCGGCGGATGATAACACACCTCTAGAACGATTGTCGGAAGCACTTCGCGAGCTCGATGCAGATCTTGTTGATCGAAGGTTTGGCGCGGATTCAGCGGGGGAATTCACGTTGCTACTAGGCTCTGGCGTGCAGCACGAGCACCGCACTGATGATCTCGGCCGTGGCTTGCGCATCACTGATGAGTGTGTGATGAAACCATCGTATCTTCCCATCGTGCTAGTAGAGCTATAGATCCGCGTGAGTCGAAGAGGTCCATGCGACTTTGTCCAATAATGCACCAGAGTATGTCGAGGCGCTTCTTCATCGCACCGAATATACAACTGTCGAGCGCGTCGTCGAAGCGCTGCTCGAGGGGACGGCACTGCCACCAGAAGCGACTCAATAGCGGATTGCGTCGAAACCTCGGACGCCTCGACCACGGGAGGGGAGGAGAGGGACATTTCTAGGTTTAGAATGAGAAAAAAGAGGGTGTGTGATCCTCGTACGACGAGATTGACTCAAATCTGTATTGAACGAGTAGAAGAGCTCTTCTAGAGCCCTACCAACTGTGACTCAGAGGAAGCTAATTGAGTGTACTGCATCAATTCACCATTTTTGTTCAAAATAATTTCTTTAATGCTTCAGGGTTTGCCAGGGGATTTTGCGGTTATTTCCGATGGGCACGTGTTTGCCTCGTGTTCGGTTTATCATAACCTCTCAAGTCCTCCCGTCGCCCCCAACTTCTTTAGCCCCTCGAACACACTCAAATGATCTCCAATTCGTATGCCGGACTCCCTCACCCCCGGTTTACCTTGCTGATAACCATGACTACAGCCCAGATCCTCAAATCTCCAGAATACCCTCCACCAGCCGCCCCCAGATCAGCGGAACACAATCGGGCTCACACCCACTCCATATCACTGGTGCGTATCTTCATCATTATTTCTGAAATTTACTAATCGTCTTTCTCTTGCTAGTCCTCAGAGCTCAGAACCTTCCCTTTCAAGGGAAACGAAAAATATGTTATGCCACTGTATCCGATGGGGCGAGAACTTGGCGAACACCATCTGTGCAGAGTGTCGGGAATCGTGTAGGATGGAGTGGGAATGTCGACGCCTTGTGGGAACAGTCCTATTTTTATTCCTATTTCCAAACTGAGTCTCCTGCAGCGCTGTACAACCACATTCCAATATCACAATATCTCTTTATGTGAAAAGAACCTTTAAGAAAGACACCCTTGTTGGAACGAAGGAGATAGCATGCGAAAGTTGTGAGCCCCAACGCGGTTCGTCTTTTATTATTATTTTTGGAATCCTTACTCGTGCGTCCGACTAAGTATCCGTCATACAGAACATGACGTTGTTCTCCGCAGTACTCATGCTGGACATGCCAAGGAGTCGGCCTTACCGTACCTGACCATCACCTTGTCAACAAACCCGATCTCATCTATGACTGTGGCGGCCAGCATCCCGATCGATGCAACAACCAACGTAGACAATCCTGTCGCCGAAGGAGATCCCGCCACTCCTGATGTTCAGGCCAGCGGTGAACCCATACAATCTACGGCCGTTACTACCCCTCTACCTCCTTCAGGTGACCCTCCCATCGAGAGTAGTATTCCAGTGGGAGCAGTGGCAGACAGCCGGACGGATATGTCACGTTCTCTCGATTGTGCTGAGCAGGCTATGGATACAGTAAAGACGTGGAAGAGTACCGTCGAAGCTATCAAGCAAGTGATGGACATTGTTGCCCCAATTCTGAATGTATGGTTCGCATCGTTATTCTCTACACTTCCCTGAGATATTTCCTTCCCCTCAGCTGAACTCTCAGGCCAGCTCGGCATGGACGCTGCTCTCAAAGATTCCCGAGGTGTGTGTCCTTGCCTAAAGGATATGAAACATTCATTTAGACTCGCCGCCAGACTTTGTTACAACAGTTCAAGCGTGACGACAACGTCCGAACCCTACTTACTGCGATACGGGACGCGTTTGAATTCGCAAAGGAGGCCGACATTTTGAGGAGCATCCAGCCAGAGTCTAAGCAGGCTAAAATTTTGGATCAGATGCTTCAGTGCGTCTCCGGATGTGCCGAATTTATTGAATCGTATGCGAAGGATGCCGCAGTCGGTATGTTATCTTGACCTGTCTTGTTGCGGATAACTAATATATGGTTTTCAGTAACGCGGACTATGAAGAATATTGCTCGCCGAGTTGACGGAAAAGTTGAAGATTATAGCAGCACCCTTGCTCGACTACGACAAGAGTTCCTCGCACATGCTACTGTCACCATTGAAGCTACTGTCCTTCAAACCCAGGATGATGTGAGGAACGTAAACACGCAGCTAACGGAGGTATCGAACCTAGCATCAGAAGCCGGTGCGTAATTTTGACAGTCACAATTTCGATCCATCGTTGGTCTCACCAGCCTTGTGCACACAGAATTGAATGCAATGATCAGAGAACTACCTTACAAGGGAGGCCGGCGATTCGGCGACGATAGGCGCTGTCTTCCGGGCACCCGTGTCGCTTTCTTGGACTATATCGTCAACTGGATCAACGACCCCGGATCGGAGCGTGCCCTCGTTCTTCTCGGCCAAGCAGGCATGGGAAAGTCATCAATTGCCCATGAGGTGGCGCTTCGACAAGAAATGTCTCGGCTCATACTTCGCTTTCATGCGGAAAGAACGGTCGAAAGATGAGGCTTACCAGCTGTTCACGACACTTGCACGTGATCTCGCTGATCACCATCCTACATTCAAACACGCACTCGGAAGAGTCATCAAGGATGATTCGTCTCTTCGTGGTACACAAGACTACCGTACACTTTTTGATCGCCTCCTTCTCGAATCGCTCAAGGACCTGCCACTTCCCAGTCCTATTCTGATCATCATCGACGCGTTAGACGAGAGTGGCGCCGCGATCGGTAAAAATGGGCTGCAAACTTTTCTTGCTCAACGCCTCATTGACCTCCCGGAAAACTTCCGCGTACTCATCACCTCGAGACCGGAGAATGATATCGAACATGCCTTTGCAAACGCGCAGTCCATCCGTACCCTCTACATGGATGACGCGGAACTGGCTTCAAACACGGAGCAAGATATTGTGGCATATCTTCGGAATGAGCTTCCCGAGGAGGTGTTCAAAGAGCATGGGGACAAGTTAGCGAAGGCGGCAGAAGGCTTGTTTCAGTGGGTGGCCGTTGCATCTGGGTTCATAAATGGCCGTGCCAGTCGTGGGATCAACATGAAAAAGCGGGTCCAGCGCCTGTTGGGGCACTCTCAAGACCGTAATCGGGAAGGTTTGTTGGATGGCTTGTACGAAGAGGTTCTCAAAGAGTACTTCAAATCAGAAGAAGCACAGGTGCTATTTCGGTCGATCATGGGACAACTTCTTGCTGCAATCGAGCCTCTCTCGGTTGAGACCTTGATTGGACTACGACGGCACGCACCCGTTGATGACCCCGAGGATTCTGATCCACTTCTTATTCTTGAAGTCCTTGGTGACCTCGGCTCACTGCTGAGTAATGTCACTTCATCCGATCAGACTCGTCCCATTGTCCCTCTCCACACCTCATTCCGTGACTTTCTCACGAATAAGGCGAACAACGTGTTTTTCGTGGATCTCGCGGATTCCCACCATCAGCTGGCACATTCCTGCCTCGGTATAATGCTCAAGAACCTGAAATTCAACATCTGCAAACTCGAGTCGTCGTATCTCGCGAATCGCGACGTGCCAGACTTGGAATCTCGAATTGCCAAACACGTTGGGCCTGCTCTATCGTATGCCTGTATTTACTGGGCCGATCATTTACAACATCTTTCCTTCGATCACGATATTTTCAAGAAACTCCGATCGCTCTTCGAGACAAAGTTTTTGTTTTGGCTGGAAGTGCTCAGTGTCAAGGACAGGGTGGCCCTTGCTTCACAAGGATTTTCATACATGTTGATGTGGTTGCAGCGGGAGGTACGTGTATTCTATAATCGAATATGACATATGTTAACTTTCGTGTAAAGTCGCAACAGAGTTTGCAAACGGAAGTGAAGAATTTGTCATCACTAGTGAAGGATGCGTCTGCGTTTATACGGTATTTCGGAATGGCGGTGGCAAGGAGTGCTCCTCATATCTATGTCTCCGCCCTTCCTTTCACACCAACGTCTTCCCGGGTCCTGAATCAATTCGTTCACGAATTTCCTCACACGTTGAGTTTTGAACATGGGCGGTTGTCTCATTGGCCAGCATTGGAAATGACAATTGAATATCACGACACGGTCTATTCAGTTGTATTCTCACCGGACGGACAACGTATCGCATCGGCCTCAGACGATTGCATGATTCGCTTGTACGATGCCACAACAGGACAGGCCGTAGCGGGCCCATTTACTGGACACACCCATTGGGTCCATTCTGTTGCATTCTCGCCGGACGGACAGCGTATCGCATCGACCTCGTATGATCACACGATTCGTGTGTGGGATGCCACGACAGGACAGGTTGTAGCAGGCCCATTTACTGGACACACCAGTGTGGTCCGTTCTGTTGCATTCTCGCCGGATGGACAGCGTATTGCATCGGCCTCGTGGGATCACACGATTCGTGTGTGGGATGCCACGACAGGACAGGTTATAGCTGGCCCATTTACTGGACACACCGATGCAGTCGATTCTGTTGCATTTTCGCCAGATGGACAGCGTATCGCATCGGCCTCGTGGGATGGCACGATTCGCGTGTGGGATGCCACAACAGGACAGACTGTATCTGGCCCATTTACTGGACACACCGATGCAGCTTATTCTGTTGCATTTTCGCCAGATGGACAGCGTATCGCATCAGCCTCGGCAGATCGCACGATTCGTGTGTGGGATGCCATGACAGGCCAGGTTGTAGCAGGCCCATTTACTGGACACACCGGTGGGGTCCATTCTGTTGCATTCTCACTGGACGGACAGCATATCGCATCGGCCTCGTCCGATCGCACGATTCGGGTGTCGGATGCCTCAACAGGACAGGTCGTAGCAGGCCCATTTACTGGACATACCGATACAGTCTATTCTGTTGCATTCTCGCCAGATGGACAGCGTATCGCATCGGCCTCGTACGATGGCACGGTTCGCGTGTGGGATGCCACAACAGGACCGATCGTAGCGGGCTCATTTACTGGACACACCCATGGGGTCTATTCTGTTGCATTTTCGCCAAATGGACAGCGTATCGCATCAGCCTCGGACGATCGCACGATTCGTGTGTGGGATGCCTCAACAGGACAGGTTGTAGCAGGCCCATTTACTGGACACACTGATAGGGTCCATTCAGTTACATTCTCGCCGGACGGACAGCGTATTGCATCGGCCTCATATGATGACACGATTCGTGTGTGGGATGCCACGACAGGACGGGTTGTAGCAGGCCCATTTATTGGACACACCCATGCAGTCAATTCTGTTGCATTCTCACCAGATGGACAGCGTATTGCATCAGCCTCCTTTGATAACACGATTCGTGTGTGGGATGCCACAGCAGGACAGATTGTAGCAGGCCCATTTACTGGACACACAGATACAGTCTATTCTGTTGTATTCTCGCCGGATGGACAGCGTATCGCATCGGCTTCGGAGGATCGCACGGTTCGCATGTGGGATGCCACGACAGGACAGGTTGTAGCTGGCCCATTTACATTTACTGGACACCCCGTTACGGCCAATTCTGTTGCATTCTCGCCGGACGGACAGCGTATCGCATGGACTTCGATGGATTGCACGGTTTGCATGTGGGATGCCACGACAGGACAGGTTGTAGCAGGCCCATTTACTGGACTCACCAGTATAGTCTATTCTGTTGCATTCTCGCCGGATGGACAGCGTATCGCATTGGCTTCGGAGGATTCCACGGTTCGCATTTGGGATGCCACAACAGGACAGGTTGTAGCAGGCCCATTTACTGGACACACCAATGTGGCCTTTTCTGTTGCATTCTCGCCGGATGGACAGCGCATGGCATCAGGCTCGTTTGATCACACGATTCGTGTGTGGGATGCCACGACAGGAGCGGGCCCGTTGCCTGGACACGCCAGTCCCACTGCTTCAGCCTCGGACGATTCCACAATTCATGTAGGGAAGGAAGATACTGTGAAGATCCCT
>QLPA01001326.1:0-34450 GCA_003313945.1 Lactifluus pinguis
AAGGAAGCGAAAGATTGTCTCCATCCCAAGCGCAGATCGTTCGAGGTTTCCCCGTAGACTCTGGGTGATGGACGTACGTTCCTTTCGTGCGAGGATGAGCGGTGGCTTGTATGGGGTGTGGGTTAGTCGGGCCTGACGGTTGGGACCAAGTCAGCCTCAGTTCTAATTGGAGATGAGATAAGGTTAGACTTTCTCATGTATTCCGTCTCTAGTCAAAGAACAATAGCATGTGTGCGCGCGGATTTAACGCGGTTATCAGTGTTTTTTTGTCTCTAGTACATATACTCAGGTTGTTTGCACTTGAAAACGTGTGCCTTAGACGGTGCGGGCGTGCCGCCGTGCTCAATGCTCTCTCCCAGTCGGAGTGGCTCCCTTGTCTCAACATCATGTCCTCATTTTCTGACACGGCATACTCAAAGGTCTTGCTGTGACTTACTCTCAACAGCCGCCACATACGGCCTGAGTAAGTTGCAGACGACCGCATACGTAAGCGAAAGGCCCTCTGTCTCTTTAAATATAACTCGTCCTCGTCAACCTGGTTGACTGTCGATCTTTACTTTCCTCAGAACGTACCCTCAGGAATCAAAAAAATATCGACTTTGCAAGTCTTCCCGGCAGAGTGTCGGTGCGTCACGGCACCACCTATCGTTGGCCCCGGGGCTGGTGCTTGAATGTTGTATTCATTAATCATACGTTGACAGCAGCGGTATGATGCTACACGCCGCCCACCCCTCCCCCTGAGGGGATGTACACTGGCAAATACAATGCACGTCTCGTCTGTCGTCCCAATTGGGACCTGACAGTCTGGTCACGGTTTCATGGGCGCTTCCTTATCGTTATCAAGCACGCTGACGAGGGTTACGCCCTCTTGGTCCCACACATTCACTATTTCCTTCCGCTACAATCATGTCTTTAAATAACGACGCAGACGGCTCTCCTCCCCGCTACCAGCACATTCTTGATGCCGCATCAGCTAAATATCTTAAAGACACAGGAAGAGATCTCGTGAGCGATCAAGTCGCCGTCGAGATCAAAGGTTGCAAATCCCCCAACGATATCTTGAATGTAGTTGAGCGTCAAGCCGAGAAATTTGACGAGTTTAGAAAGGGTAATTCTGAATTGATGAAATACCTTGACCCCATTGTCAATGGCTTGCATGTCCTATTTGCCAATAAAACACTTAGCGCTTGTGTTAGCCAGGTGCGTTGGACGAAGGGTTTTCGATCTCAGTGACTGTATGTTGACGTTTACTGTTTAGGTATTTCCACCCGCAAAGATGATATTTTCTGGTATCACCATCCTTCTCAATGTGCGAACTTAACGTTATCTTTTACCTATCACCTCCTTATCTCATTTGGGTCCACTAGACTGCCAAGGACGTCAAGAAAAGTTATGATACCCTTGTCGATCTTTTCAAATGTATCGAACACTTTCTCAGACGGCTTGAGATCTACGCCAAGATCAAGTGCACTCCTGCGATTACTGAGGTTCTCATTAAGATCATGGTTGAGGTGCTTACAGTCCTCGCACTCTCGACAAAGCTGATCCAAATTGGAAGATTCAGTAAGTTTTATCTTCTCGGGAGTTTCATCCTCGCTTATCCTCTCGCAGAAATCTTTGCAAAGAAACTACTCGGGGACAACGACGTACAGGCAGTGTTGGGAAGGCTCGACAGACTCACAGAGCAGGAGTCGCTGGCAACGGGCGCACACACCTTGGAAATCATCTATGGCCTCGTTCACAATATGACAGTCGTCATGAAAGGTCTGCATAATCTGTTCGTTGCTTACATCTGTGGTGCTGATCTGGTTTTCGATCAGATTCGGAGGCATCGTTGAAGGCCATTCTACAGGTTTTAAGTACGTATAACCCATCCGTGTCTACGACTATTATGTTTTAACTTTGGCCGAAGCCCACGTGCAACAACTAGCGGAGGAGATGAATCGTTCGTACTCGGATTTTGTCGTTGCTGGACCTACGTGCTGAAATCTCTCTACAGGGGAAAAAATAAAGAATTATCGAGCTTGGTTGTCTGCTCAAGATCCATGGACAAACCATAATATCGCTCGCAAAGTCTATCGTGCTGGAACCGCTACGTGGTTTACAGAAGGTTACAAATTCAAAGAATGGAAGACTATGGGCTCACTTTTTTGGATTCACGGAAGCCGTAAATACCACCTCCCTACCATAATATACTCTGCTACTGCTGATGACTTCTCATACTGAAGCGGGCTCAGGCAAAAGCATATTATGGTACAGTAATATAACTTCACACATTCATGTGTCTCATTCTATCAATCAGCTCGACGATCATCGAAAATGTCCAGAACATGCGTCAACTTGGATTAGCCACGGTTTCAATTTTCTATTTCGATTTTAGGGACAAAACTAAGCAGGACGCACGCAACTTGTTGTCTTCCCTCCTCACTCAACTCTCAGTTCAATCCGACTCATTCTGTAGTTTTCTCTCTGCCCTATATTCAGAACACGATCACGGCTCCCGACAGCCGAGCGAAAATGCACTTCTACGATGCCTGAAGAAGATGCTCGAACTTCCAGGGCAGGCCCCTCTCTATATTATCCTAGATGGGGTCGATGAATGTCCCAACCCTTCTGGGTCGACATCACCACGTGGAGAGGTCCTCGAAATTATAGAAGAGCTCATCAAATTACACCTCCCACATCTTCGGTTATCTGTCACGAGCCGCCCTGAGGCAGACATCAAAACCATTCTTGAGCCCTTGTCAACTCACCAGATGTCGCTCCATGACCAAATTGGGCAAGCTCAAGATATTGCCACTTATGTCGAGTCTGTCATCCGTGTACACCGAAAGATGCGGGACTGGCCCGACGAAGTTAAGAAATTGGTCACCGGTACGCTCTCGAAAAATGGTGGTGGGATGTATGTCATGACTGTCACGAAGTGTTTTGATATGTACTCACATAAATGACAGGTTTCGATGGGCGTCTTTGCAGCTGGACGAGTTGTGCGATTGTCCGCTGCAGGACATCGCAGAGACCTTGAAAGAACTGCCTGAGACCCTGGATGGGACATATGAACGTATATTGCAGAACATCGGCCAAAAAAACCGGAAATATGCGCACCGAATCTTCCAGTGGCTCACAGTATCGGCTCGCCCACTTCGTGTGGAGGAGGTCGCTGAGGTTTTCGCAATTCGGGTTGACGATGGACCCAAGGAGTCTCCAAAATTCAATGCACGTTGGCGCCCCCCAAATGCGGAGGAAGCCGTGCGGTTGGCATGCTCTGCCTTAGTCGCTATTGTTGACTCCGGCGGTTTCCAAGTTGTTCAATTCTCGCATTTTTCCGTAAAAGAGTACCTGACATCAAGTCGGCTGGCAAACTCCAAACTTATTTCGCGCTATCATATCTCACTACTGGACGCGCATACATTTCTCGCACGGGTTTGCCTTTGCATACTACTTCAATTGGATGACAAAATGGACAAAAGTCGCATCGAGGATTTCCCCCTGGCTAAATATGCTGCGCAGTATTGGATCAGTCATGCACAGTTTGAGTGTGTATCATCGCTCATCCAAGATAAGATGGACTGCCTCTTCGACAAAGATAAACCGCATTTCGCAAGCTGGGTCTGGTTATACGATATCGATAATCCCAGGATGTCATTTCCGCTCACAGGTTCCCCGGAACTACCCGATGCATCCCCACTGTATTATGCCGCGCTCTCCGGTTTCCGCGATACAATAGAACATCTAATTGGTACAAGCCCAGAAGATGCGAACGCTAGCGGCGGAGACCGCGCGACTCCACTGCACGCTGCGTTGGCCAACGGCCATCTGGAAGTTGTCCTTTTACTGCTGGAGAACGGCGCTGATGTGGATACTCGGGACGACGAAGGAAAACCTCCCTTACACCTGCCAACGAGATCTGGGGATGTCGGGCTCATGAGAGTGCTACTTGACCACGACGCAGATCCAAACTCGGTCACCGATGATGACCCAAAGGAGACTTCCTTGTTAATCGCATCAGAGAAAGGAGACGTGGTGGCTGCTAGACTGCTATTGGAGCATGGCGCTGACATGAACCTGGGTTATTATAGCCCTCTCAAGATGGCATCGAGATTGGGGCATTGCGACATTGCACAATTATTATTCAATCATGGTGCGAATGCCGATGAACAGGACAGAAATGGCGAGGCTCCATTACACGTTGCATCTTCTTATGGACAAGCTGCGATTTCACAGATGCTCATTGAGCGTGGTGCAAGCGTGGATCTTCGAACTCGGTGGAACGAGACCCCTTTGCACATGGCGTCGCAACGGGGATCCGTAGAGGTTGTGCGGCTGTTGCTTGATTGCGGTGCTGATGTGAACGCGCAGGATGAGTCCCTCTTCACCCCGTTGCACGTTGCGGCAAAAAACGGACACGTTCAGATTTCCGAGGTGCTACTTGAGCGTGATGCGGATCTGCATCTCCGAGCCGAGTTCGACGAGATGCCTTGGCAAGTCGCTATGGCGTGGTCTCACTACGGACTTGCGGCACTACTAGCAAACCGGGCTGGTAGGGAAACATGGCTAACATGGAAGAGGGACAGCGAGTTGTACAGAAAGATTCCTAAGCGGCGCCTAACGATTCGGTGAATCATGTGAAGGCTGTTAGTACTGTACCCTCACAGTCATGTGGAGTAGTTAATTACCAGTTACTTTCGTAATCTGAACTCTTCAGTCCGTCCCCAATTGCTTCCTCAGCGTTCTCTCGTTTTCCTCTGAGTTGCTGGGTTCAAATATTCAAAGGTATTACAAGTATGTGTTGGATCGAAGTCAACCTTGTTCATTACTTAATGATTTTGACCTGGTGCTGATAAGCAAGAAAGGTGTATTCCTAGCCTCGCTACAAGACATTCTCGAGAGGACCGGGTCCACAGGACAGCGATTAAGGGATGTGTGATAGAAAATTCCCGGTCTCTCCTTAGCAATCCAGCACTTGGCAAATGGATCTCTGCATTGAATCAGCAAATGCAGCCGAAACCTTAGACCATATACATTCATGTCAGATCAAGAACGAAGGCTTGTGTCACATCTTAATCGACACGGCAACATATGGTAGAGATGCAGCCATATCTACAGCGCGCAGGTCTACACTATGTATATCCAACAGTCTACCAAAGTAACCCAACCAATCCCAAATGGGTGCTATTTTCACGACATAGTCGGGTTCTGGAAAAGCCGCACGTCAGCAACTCGAGGGAGTGAGCGCCCAACCATGAAGTAACACAAACCTTCTTAAACTCCTCAACCTGCAATCGTAACGCCTCTCCTACAAGATCCGCGTACGGCCCCTGAATTGCAATACTCAGATGGCGCGCAGGACCCGCAGGACCCGCAGGAACCTCCAGCCTGGGACCTCCCAGGCTGAGCCGCATGACCGTGCGCCATGCGCGGTGGGTCTCGAGACGGGTGACACAAGGGGCATAATGAGGACTGGGTGGAGGAGGCGTACACGTGGATGACAGAACACTACTTCCGAGGTCTCTTGCGGGTGCAAGGGTGGATGGTGGCTGCAGCTGGAATCGCTTCAAAGATAGTATATTGATGTTTTCCCTCACCCCAGGCAACGATTTTCTGCAGCTGTGACACAAACGAGATCAATTTAGGCGTGGTGGGCTGCTTTTGCTGCTGGTTACTACGGAAACTTGTCTACCTGTAGGGTGCTTGAGAGGGCACGCTTGAGCAAGGTGGCTGCGCCGGAGCCAGTTCAAGTACAACCAATACTTTAAATCTGCGATTTCTGTCCAAAAGAAATAAATCAATATACTGTACTTTCGTCAGTAGCGCAATTGGAAGAAGACCCACATAGGTCGATATCTGTGGTGGAGCGGATATCTCTGCAACCCTCATCCGTGTGTGGGCATAGGCCCTGTAAGTCGTCATCAACGGAAACGCCTGCTACTCATGAGCGAAATGTGTATGAATCAGACTCAGTAGAGGTCTTGCCGGGTGCTGCAAACTGGTTCCCCAGGCGGCCGGCCGCCGGGGCCAACCTAAACCTAAACCCGATCTTCAGGTTAGGTTCGGCCACACCTGATAACTGTAAGTCCAAAAAAGCTCCCCGCACCGCCTTCTTGCCTCTTCACTTCAATGTATATTGGCTAGCCACTGGCGGTCATGGCGGTGGTAACGAGGACAACTATGGCGCGGAGGCAGCGTCATACCTTCGCCACCTCAACGTTGCTTGAACGCCCACCGCCATCGCACTCACGCAGCGCGAGCAAAAGCACGAGAACAACCTCATTACGGCTACCTCTGTTATGGCCATCACTGTATGACCATCCGAGTCCAGCCACATGACCATGAACGCTACGGCGAGGGCCACCCACACAACAACAAGTATGGTCACCGAGGTCGCAATCATACCAACTGCAGTCAAGACTACAGTCACAGAAAGCACTGGTTATCATATACACGATGGTCACGAATATCGCTGTTGGCCATCTTCACCACGCCGACGAGAGAACTTTGTGGTGCTTTTCCATGCTGCGACAACTTGAGCAATGGTAGTTGGGACCTGGCTTTAGTCAAGCCGTAACACCACCACTCTCATTGTGCAGTCACCCTTACCTTCCATTCCTCTAGCCACTCGTTTGTTAGTTCTTGATGTTATCGCCATGTCATCCAAATACAAATCGCAGCTGTTATACCGACTCCTACATGATACACGCTCTCTTAACTTGATTTCTGGACAGCTCTACTGGCCATCCTCGGACAGACTTGGTGGCGCTAACTGAATTCGAAGGATACAGTGACACTAATCGGAGTTTGCATATATTCATGTGCTCTATCAAGATGAACTGTGAACGTATACCATAGCCCAATTTAATCCATACACAAATCTTGAGAGATCTACCTCCGTTCTATCTTTGCCAGCAATCCAGACTGTGTTGGCTCTGTGAAAGTATGGCCGGTGAATAGGAGGAATCCACAACAGGAGTTCTTTATCTTCCCCATACATCCATCCATCACTATTGATTGGGAACTTGTCCATAAAGTGATCTTTCTCGTTATCTTCTGCTCTGAGCTTCCCTACATGAATCGTGTGATTTTTATGAGGTCGAGGTGATAGGCTGCCCCTGCAAAGTGAACCGTGACTCACCAGAGTTAATTGAATGAGTGAGTCCGGTAAACGAGGCCTCTGCCACTCCTTTTCTGGGATGCCACACGCAAACTGTGCGATCATCCGAGGCCGATGCAATGTGCTGCCCGTCAGGTGAGACTGAAGCAGAAAATATGGTAGATGTGTGTCCAGTAAATGGGCCTGCCACGATCTGACCTGTTGCGGAATCCCACATGCAAATCGTGCGATCTTCTGAGGCTGAGATGATGCGCCGCCCGTCCGGAGAGAACACAACAGAGTGGATGGGGCCGGTGTGTCCAGTAAATGGGCCTGCTACCACCTTTGCTGTTGTGGCATCCCATACACGAATCGTGCGATCGTGCGAGGACGAAGCGACATGCTTCCCGTCCGGTGAGAAGGCAACACACCCGACCCGTTCGGTGTGCCCAGTATACGGGCCCGTTACGACGTCTCCGGTTGCAGCATCCCACATGCGAATCGTGCAATCTTTCGAGGCAGAGGCGATACGTTGCCCGTCTGGTGAGAATGCAACAAAGGAAACCCCGCCGACGTGTCCAGTAAACGGGCCTGCTATGACCTCTCCAGTTACGGTATCCCAAACACGAATCGTCCGATCGTCTGAGCCTGAGGCAATGTGCCGCCCGTTCGGTGAAAATGCAACGCATCTGACGTATTTCTTGTGTCCAGTAAATGGTCCCGTCACGACCTCTCCTGTTGCGGCATCCCACACGCAAATCGTGCGATCGGCCGAGGCTGATGCGATGCGTTTCCCGTCAGGCGAGAATGCGACAGAAAAGACATAATTTCTGTGTCCAGTAAACGGCCCTGCTGCAATTTCCCCCATTGTAGCATCCCATACCCGAATCGTTCGATCTTCCGAGGCCGATGCGATCCACTGCCCATTTGGCGAAAATACAACTGAGTAGACTGGTCCATCATGTGCTTTAATCGTCGTTTCCAATGCTGGCCAATCAGACAACTGTTCGCGTCTCAAAACCAATGTATGGGGAAATAGGTGAAGGTGGTGCTCGACGATGCGGGAAGAGGATGGCGCAAAAGGGAGAGCAGATATATATATGTGCGGGACGCTTCTTGAAATCGCCATCCCGAAATACCGCACAAAAGCGAACGCATCGTCGACTAATGACAACAGATTCTCAACCTCGGATTGGAATGATCGCTGTAATTGGACCCAATAGTTACTACATGTCGTATATCATGATAAGAGCCGCCTACCTTCTGCTGATCAGATCGCAGCCATGTGTTCAGGGATGCCAATGCTCGCAACGCAAGACCAACACCATCCTTGATGCTAAGCACTTCCAGCCAAAAGAGAAACCTTGTCTCGAATAGCAATCGAAGTTTTGGAAACAGGGCTTGTTCGATACCAAAACGTTCTAAATGATCCCCCCAAAAAACGCAGCTATACGATAGAGCAGGTGGAACATATTTCGCAATTCGAGAATCGAGATCTGGAACGTCCCTGTTGGCAACGTATGACGATTCGAGTTTGCAAATGTTGAACTTGAGGTCATTCAGCATTAATCCGAGACAGGAATGTGCCAGCTGACGGTGAGCCTCGCCAAGGTCGATGTGAAATACTCCACTCTTCTCCTCATCGGTTAAGAAGTCACGAAATGAGGTGTGGAGAGGGATGATCGGAAGGGTATCGTCGGATGAGGTCACGTTACTAAGAAGTGATCCAAGGTGACGGAGCATCTCAACAACGCGTTCTGAATCCTCGGGGTCATCCACGGATACATGTCGTTGCAGAATAGTCAAAGAGCGGATGGAAAGCGGAACGAGAGCAGCGAAAAGCTGCCCCATCACGGAACAAAATAGGGTCTGTGCTGCAACCGGTTTGAAGTACCCTTCTAGAACTTCTTCATATAGCCGGTCCAAAGGACCTTGCCCACTCAGATCTCGAGAGTGCCCCAATAGACACTGTACGGCCTTCCTCTGGCTAAACCCAAAGCTAGCAGGAGGGTTGTTTATTAGCCTGGAAGCAACGGCTGCCCACTGAAACAATCCTTCCGCTGCGTTTGTGAGTTCGACACCATGTCGTTCAAACAGGTCCAAAGGGAGTTTCTTCCGGAGATATAAGCCAATATCTTGCTCCGTCTTTGCAGCCAGTTCGTGATCATTGATATAGAGGGTGCGCACGGACAACGCATTACGGAATGCAGGCTCAACACCGTTCTGCGGCCTCGAGGTGATGAGGATGCGGAAATTGGATGGCAGCTCGAATAGATGTTGAGCTAGAAACTTGTGCAACCCATCTCGACCGATCGCATCACCACTCTCATCCAACGCATCGATCACGATAAGGATTGGGTCGCTCAACTGAATGTTCTTGACTGGTTCGAGGAGAAGGGATTCGAAAAGTGTGCGATATTGTCGGGTACTATGAAGAGACGGATTATTCTTCAGTACCTTCCCGAGCGCTATTTTGAACGGAGGATAGCGATTGGACAGATCGCAAGCGAGCGTCGTGAACAGCTGGTAAGCTTCATCTTTGGATCCCTCTTTCCGAAAGAATGCAAAATAAGTGCAGAGGCACTTGTCCTCGAACTGACGTGCGACCTCATGAGCGATTGAAGACTTTCCTGTGCCTGCTTGGCCGAAGAGGACAAGCCCACGTTGAGATTCAAGACTCTCGACCCACTTGACGATATGATCCAAAAAGTCTTCGCGTGTGCCCGGAAGACAGCGCTTCTCATCGCCATATCGCCAGCCTCCCTTATAAGGCAATTCTCTGATTTTTATGTCCAAGTCTGTGGCTGTCGTCAGGAAGATTATCCGACAAATTACATAGTTTTAAGGACTACGCACCAACTTCTAGCACAGCAATCTCAGTGAGGACAGCAGGAGGTGCGAGGAAATTATCTCGCAGTCGAGCGAGGCTTGTGCGGTACTCATCAATTTTCGCATTAACTTGGCCCACAACATTCTTCAAAGTCCGCTTTCCTGAAACTCAAATGTTCATTATGAATGGCCAATAAGAGAGACCAAAGACGACGTACCGACTTCCACATTCTCCGCATACGATATGATAAATTTGGCGCACTCCGAGACGCACTCCAGCATCTCATCCAGGATTCTTGCCTGCGTAGACGCTGGTTCCATGTTCTTCAAGGCATCCGCCTCCCTTGTAAATTCAAACCCATCCTGTATCGCCTTGAGTAGTGTTTGGACGTTGTCATCATGCTGAAGCTGAAGCAGCAAAGTCTGGCGATTGATGAAACCCATTGAACGCTCCCTGTCCTCCATCAAAGAACAGAGACGCACCTCTGGGATCTCTGAGAGTAGTTTCCATGCTAGCTGTGCATGGGGGAGCAACTGAGGCGCAAAAGCTAGCTCAGAAAAGCAACGGATGAGGAAAATCAATGAGACATACATCTGCGATTGGACCGATAGCGTCGAGTACTTGCTTGATAACACCAATTGCACCCTCCCATGCCGTCATAGTATCCATAGCCTTCATGGCTTCCTCGGCACGATCGACAGTACGTGAGATCTCCGTGTGACCATCTTGTATTGGTCCCACAGGAGTATTTCCCCCGGTGGGAAGGTCACCTGGACGTGCACCACCTTCTTCAGCACCAGAATTGTCAAGTGCTGTCGTTGTAGGACTTGGACTAGTGGCTGCCGCATTTAAAGAGTTCGTCGATGCGGAGATAGTCAATAGGAGTGTGACCGGTTCTCTACAATGTCCATCGGCATTGTCAAAAATAATCTCGAGTTCTACATGTAGGATGCTCAGCAAGCGCACGAGTAAGAATCTGAAGGAATAGACGAACCGCGTCGAGCTTCGCAGGTGATCTCCTGCCTTCCGAGAAGGATGTCTGTCCGCACGGTCCTCTTCGCATAAAGAGATATTGTAATACCGGAAAGTGGTGGTAAAACACTGGAGGAGAGTCAGTTGGACCTGGGTATAAAAATCCGACAATCAATGTCAGCTCTCACAATGCATCAACTTTCTCGTTCCACTCCACGTGCTGCGCCACGCTCTGCCTCGATCGTGTCTGCCATGTATTCTTCCCGTTCGTCACCGTAACATAAAACTGTCTCTCTTTACCCCGGAGGACTTTAAGACGAGGGAGATTGTGCGCCCTTAGGACTGACAAGAGGGAGAGATTTAGTACTGATCAGAGTGGAATTACCAAGATAGGTACCAGTGACCTCGAGCTGGGGTATACTCGATTGCATTCCGCTGGCCTGGTCTCTGATCGCGCTAATCAAAGGCAATTATCTGAGTAAATACTAGAATCGAAAACGAAGATGAAGTGACTGATATACCCGATTCCGGACTTTGGAGGATCTGGGCTATAGTAATAGTTAACAGGAACATCGGCATAAGGGGTGAAACACGTTGGCATACATATTCGGTTGTGGAAGAGCCATCGTGAAGTGAAGGGAGATGTTGAGACAAGCACTGGCACCGCTCCCGCATATTCAGGCCGCTGTTGGCTTCATTGGGAACACAGGCAAACAACAAACAACAGTTACTACATTGACATGTTGACACCTAACTAGCAGTCCAAATTATTGCGCGCAGCACATTGCTCGACATGGCCCTTGTCCCACTTGTCTGGTCAATGCCGATAGATTTGGGCTGGCTCGACCCCCCGTCTATCAGCATGTGGCCGGATGCTTTGAATGGCATTCTCCAATTCGTCTTCTTCCCGCGCGTCGTCAGGCGTCTCGGTCACGGTCCAAGACGCGTCGTCCTCACTAACTTAGTATGGCTGCATACCTGATCATCTACACCATGTTCCTGTTCGAGAATCTGGCGGCGCGCTATATCACCCGTGGCCATAACGGCGTATGACTTGTTGCAGCTCTCGTCAATTTGCGTAAACCGACATGGGATTCAGCCTGTCTTTCGCGACCGCGATGCCCGTCTTTGAATATATTTGTGCATAAAGGTATTCATGTTCATAGCTGCGGCAGCGCCGATCAAGCGTTCGCTTAGTGCAACGCACGGCCTCGTCCGGACCGTGGTTGCTTTCCAGCGTACTTTCGGGCCCGCGGCCGCCGCATCGCTGTTTGCTTGCAAATGATGTCTTGAGGGGGAATTTTGTCTATGTGGTGCTCCTCGCATTCGTCTGTGTCGCGCTAGGCGTTGCTGCTCAGCTGCCGAGGCACACATGAAAGCAGGGGGATGGCAAGCAACCCAGCGGTAACTCGCATTCCCCCGAACTCTGTATTTCAAATATCTGAATCGTATATCATTATTTTACCCCTACGGTAATATCATGGACCTAGAAGTGAAAAATTTTCAGGGCCTCATTAATAAAAAGTAAATATGAGCAAAATTGAGGGAAAGCTCTTGCCAGAGGCCTGCGGGGTGTTATGTTTTCCTTCTCTGTGCCGTGCATATAAATGCTTACCTTCTATCCATCTCAGGATCTCCGCAACCATGGATCGTCTCCTTATGCAAGACCGAAGAACTATGAAGCCCGTCACCTCTTGCTTTATCGACACCCTCTCCCTGGACGCCGTGCCTTTCTTTAGGATCCGACAACCCGCGCGTTTCTAACTTGAATACCACTGCCCAACTCTTCGAGTTTCAGGTCCGCGCTTCGATCCCGGAGGTTGGTGACTTTCCCTACAGGCCGGGGGAACGCTCCTGGGGAATGAACACCCTCTTCGTGAAGGCTATGAAGAACAAGTATATCAACAAGCACAATCTACCCGTCGCAAAGGTATTTTTCCCACGGGTGTCTCTCGAGATGTTAGATGCAGGTCATTAGGGTGAGTTCTGACGATCATGCATCATGTCTCGGAGATAAATACTAGTGCGATCAGGGATGAAAGCGTGGGAAGCGTAGCGGACATTGCCGACGCTGAGATAAGCACAGACACGCGACACATCCCCAACCACTACAGTACCATCGCGAAAACCTCCCAAAAAAGGGATTGCTGGGGATAGCAATCCCTTGTCCACCTTGTTCACATTTTTAATTGGGGTTCACAATCTTGTTTTGACAATAGATCTCGTCTCGATTAGGACCTAGTTGCATTATCTAGGGGATTTTTGAGATTATCTAGGGAATGGTAAGATTATCTAGGGATTGTTTTGATTATCTAGGGATTACAATCCCTTGTCATACTTTTTTATAAATTATTAAATATTAAAAACTGAGATGTAATTTTAATTTGCAAGCTATCTCGTAAATCTATGAGACGATAAGGGAAATACAAGCAAGAACTTCTCAAAGATGCTCACATAATCAACTCTTACAAACTTACAAGCACAGAAACTGGCTATCTCAGGATTCGAACTCTCAGACTCAGGTGATCACACAGCATATATATGTACCATTTCACCACAATAGCTCACAACTAAAACACTGGTATGTACTATATGACCGCGCCACTGATGTCGAACAGGGATTCTCCGTGTCCAACATGAGCGAGGAAGACGTTGAGGGTTGGCACACGGCTTGCGGACGTGCCTCCTCATACGCGTGGTCCGCCACCTGCGTCTGCATTGGTTCCGTGGGGTGAACAGTCCGTGGTGCTGGATGCTGATGTGCTGACAACTCGCCGATATAAGTGTGGAGCCTGAGAAACTGAGCGAATCGAGACCCAAGGAAGTGGGTATTTACATGTCCGCATGGAGGTTAGGTGTATGCGGGGTGCTGTTTTTGGTTCCTGTTCCGAGTTCGCGCTCGCGGTCCTCATTCTCCGATGGGCAGATACGCTTCATCTCCGGGGGCTGGGCTGGTGAGGTGATCCGTTCATCCCGAAATCGGTCAACGCGGAGAGTTTTGGTATCGGTGCTGCCGCATCGTCAGTGTACTTGAGATTACCGTCGAGGGGAAGCGGGATGGAAAAGATGTTGCGACCGACGGAGGATGGAGTAGCGGCTTGGAAGTACCTATAACGGACCATCCATTAAAACCACGGGGCGGGGAGAAATACGTTAAAATCCACGCCGGACACATACACGAGCCCCCTTTCAACGTCGACGGCCTGAATACCTCCGGTGACCTCCCAGGCCCCTGTGGTGAGGAAACGAGGCGTGCTTGCACTCGCGGGACTGAACAACGCGATGTGATTGTAGCCGTCCTTATCGGGCACGATATCCAGATAGGAGGGAAGGCTGTTCACCGAATAATTGGCCGGGAGGGGATACACCGTGTGCTCGGTCTCAATCCAGCCCTCGTCCCCCTCCTCGCCATCCTCGCCGAGCGTGCGCACGATCCGACCAGTGCGGGCGTCGAGGAGCGGAGGTATCCGAGAGGTCGAACACGACGACGCTGCCTGCGTCCGCGTTGCGGTTTACTTCCTTCAGCAAGAGATCCCCGTCGTGCAACCAGACAACGTCCATGATTATGCTGTCGTTGGTAGGTTGTCGGCCTTCCCATTCGAGCTCAAGCGTTGCTTCGGCGGGATCTGTGTCGGCACCGAGAATATCTTCGGAAAGGAATCGCTCGAACACGTGTACCGAGAACCGGTGCCAATGGCCGTGACGACATCCCGGTGCTGAGAAGAAGTTGACCTCGGTGATGTCGGCCTGGGTCGGACCCCAACTGATGCGTCGGGCGAGAGCTGCTGGCCGAACGACGGGGAGATTCGAAGGAATGACGGGCTCATCATTGTTGTCGTCGTCGAGTCCAGCTTGGCCGAGCATTCGGTCACGCATATTCGCACGTGCGCGGCGTTCTTGGCGGAGGCGTGTTTCATCCGTTAAGAGATTTGTGATATCCTTAGCCTTTTGACGGACATTAGCACCTGGTCCTTGCCATATTCATCGATGAACTGGAATTCTTTAAGGGTTTTGATGATGTAGATGTTATCTCGGAAGTAGACGACGACGTTTTCCGAGCCGGCATGGAGAAGATAATCGAGAACGGTAAGACACTGCGAGTAGGTGATAAGCTTGTAAGTACTGCGCAAGACCGTGCCTACATACTTTGAAAACGTGGCGCCAATTTGCCCTTGTCATTAAGACGCTTGTCCAACATCTCCATGATTCTACAAAGTCATTTCTGGTTATATACGATGAGCTGGAAAGGAGTTCGCAAGTGAAGTGAAAAGGGAAAACGGACTGATTGAAGGTCATCTGGGGGATCTCGTTCATCTGTGTGCCAGAGGGGAGTCGTCTCACGATGGGAAAAGTATCCAAAAAGCAGGGCCAACAGACTTCGCCGGCTTCTTGAAGACGCCACGACGGGAGGCGCAAAATCGAAGGGCAATGGAAGGAGTCGACGATGGAACACGGTGAGGAAGGGTTTTCTCAACCTCGGGCAGAACGTCCGAGTCGTGGTTGTGGTTGTAGATTGACCAGAGATTGGCGGACGATCCATCATAGGGTGATGCGAGGTCGGGATCAGGTCCTGCTGCCGCGCCCTGCTTTCTTCTTCCCAGGTATCCCACTTCCGTTGTTCGAGATGGGCGAGGCCATTAGACGCGAGGGAGGGTAATGGGACAGTAATACTCGCTTGAGTAATGGGAATGGGCCGATAAAAGTCACGAATAGACATCGGCGGGTGGAACAACTGCGAAAAGGAAGGGAGTTACAGCAAAACAGGGTACTCCGCATCAGTAGGGCCAACATACCATGCTAGCCGTAAACTCCTCAAACACGCCGCTAAAAAAAATTCGAAATTGGCAAGCTGCGCCATGTCGATCCAGATACAACTCAACAACCACAAACTGTGGTTGCCCCCCGTTTCGAAGGCAAAATGTTGGAAGTGGACTTTGGGGGCCGTGTGTGCGGTGTGGACGTGCATTGAATAGTCCATAGATGCATAGTCGAAATCGGACCGTCAGTGAGACGCGGAAGTGAGGCGAGGCGGGCATCAAAATCATACCCTACAGCAGCAGCGGTACTAGCAACTACAGAAGAGGCAGTAGATGCAGACGTCTCTGGGTATCTGGGGCATGGATGTAGATATCAGCGGCCGTAGGGGGTGACTACTGGCAATAGAAGGGGAGGCATTGATTGGCGGTGGTGGGAGTTGCAGCGCCGGTCACTGGTGCCATGAGCTCGGATGACCACAAATGTGGCGCCAGCGCGATCCTGATGTCCGAGTCAAGGACGTTGATGCACCGCAGGGACCTGCCGCCTGACAGTGACGACAAGTGGGTGGGTGAAAGTGAGGGGAGCCCGAGGACTATGAGGAAGAACAGGAGGGACAGGAAGGTGAATTAAGGCCATCGAAAAACAGAGCTTTGGGACTTACTGGATGAGATCAGTGCCAGAAATAATGTAAGTTATGAAGACAGCAGAGACACAGAAGACGCTGGCCAGATTGGAACGTCTGACTGGACTCTCAAAGTCGCTGGCAAGCCTCCCAAAGTGAGGTGAAATGGGGCATAGTCTGGATTTTCTTGATAGTAAAAAAGGTGTTGGTGTGCCCTGATGATGAGGATGACAGGCATCATGGGGGATGCTCGACCTGGGCATGCGTTGGTCGGAGTGGAAGGAGAAATGGCAAATACCGGACATTTGCGTGCACGTGAACACAAATGTCCAGGTCTGTAACCACCTACTATATATAGTGTCTGTCACGCGACTTGGACTCTCTTTGGATAGTTGGTGGTAACAAAAAAATGACATCATACCACGTGATGGTAACGGTCACAGTTACGTTCCCACGCGTCGGATAACCCCGGCGTCACCCACTCACGTATGTGACCGTCACTGTGACGTCCCGACGTGCCTCCTCCTTAGTTAGTTAGTCCTCCCCGCCCCCGTACTTTCCAATTATGGCTGGTATAATTCATTGTCAAGAATATGATAGATCCCGCGAACTGTAAAAAAAAAAAAGACCCCTGGACGGAGCACGAAAGAAAGAAATCTTGTTTGCAATGCAAGCCAGTAACCTGGCACTTGGTGCTCTGCAGAGCAGGTAAAACTCATCTATTCACAAAACGCATAAATAGGTGCTCATTCAACGACGTCGATAGGCAATGCCTGTGCCACCTCTAAGCCCTCTCTCACCTCTCAGCACACTCTCTTCTTCACCTGTTACTCCCGCTATGTCAAACGCTAGCACGCCCAGCACACCCCAGACTCCCTCTCGCAGGGTGTATAACCCTATCTTCAAGGAGTTGAAGAGGCGTCTTTGCACCGCAACGTTCATCGGGTCATTTGTGGGTGAAGGCCTTCCGCTGAAGCCAGTCCCATAGTAGGTCCAAGTTATCTTCCCATGTGCATATGTACTCACACTTCGATACTACAGCCCTGAGGAGCCCAGTGGTGAGCGCGTCGCTGTGCATGATCTCAGCACATACTGCGAGAGGCGTTGTTGGGAGATGCCGATGTGCTTCTGTGGGCTTCTCACTGGTAGGGACCATCCTGCCCGGTTTTATGTGCCAAAGTCGCCTCAGAGCCCCAACTACGGACGCCCTACCATCATGTGTTCCACCGCGACCTGCTCATACTGGAGTGAGCTATTGTACAAGCTATTTACCCACTTCACTTACATTCTTTCCCAACCGTTGACTTGGAGAAGTTTATATCAGAGAATCCTAACACGCCACGACAAATCTATCCTCTTTGAGATGGTAAGTACACTCATCACAAATTAAGTACCTCACCAGATGACGCCTTTAGCACTATGCTTGACTGCAAGCCAACTGTTGGGCGACTTGAGCCCTCCTGATCCAGATGGGAAAGATCTCCGCCCATGCAAAACACCTACTAGAAAGAATGGTCAGTGACAATTATACTTGTAGTGGATCATCTCTAATCACACTTGTGCAGCTACTCACCTCGAGGCTAAGGAGGAGGAAACGACACCAACGATAACCAGTTCTCAGCTGCCCCAGGTCGAGGCTGAGGTGCTGCCACCCTCTCAGATCGGGTCTAGTTCCCACTATGCGATCGGAAGGTCTGACATGGAGCTGTTGGACTATGGGACACAGGCACGAAATTGTGAGTTCAACTTAACGAACAGAAACATCGAGTGCTTACAGTAGTATGCCCCAACAGTGCCCATCCCAGATATCTTCACCACTACAAACTCTTTGCAACAGAATCTTGAAGCCGCGTTGAGGCCTGTAGATGTTGACAGCGCTCGAGCATTGCTCCTGATGATGTTCGACCCCACCTGCCCAGGCATTTCGATCGCAGAGTTTCTGCGTGTCGTCAGTCAGTGCCCTGTGTGCCAACTGATGACATCGTCCAGCTTGATACACACGCATCATTGCCCATCTCCCAGTGGGTCCGGTGAGCCGCAGGACACCAAGCCAGGTGGGGCCCAATACAACGCCCGTAAACGCCGTATCATAGCAGTCCCGTCGTCAAGTGCCATTGGTATGGCACAACGAAAAGATGCTGGAGGCAGCCAAAAGAAATGGAAGACGTTATCCCGAAATCCCGCAGTCTTCACGTCTTCCGAGACAAAACCCATATGCGAAACCTCACCAGAGCCAGTAGTCATAATTGAGATCTCTTCAGATGAGGATTGACCCTGAGTTCAGTGTTAAACCAGCATTATACTTAGCAAACAAAGTCTCGCGCGATACCTAAATTAATCATATCAGTGTTGGTTCAGAAAAATAAATCTTACCTTTACTTGTAGTGTTTTCCCCTGCACGCCATCGGGACTTAAGCAGCGTGAATAAACAGTAAAGTGGCGAGTACCACGAGAGCCCACAACGAATAGCAATGGATTGAGTGCAAAGTCCGATTAGAAACAAAGTATGTGTTTCAAAGTATGTAGCGAATCAAAAATGTCCCGTTGCGAATTTCTTTCTGTGCCTCGAGCAACAGGGCCCAGCGAGTAGAGGAGGATGTAATAGGAAGGAAGGGTAGTAGCCGAGACGCGTAATAAATGTGTGGATGAAAAAAGTGAGGAGATGCACTGCGAGCTTGGAAAAGTCCGTCTCTGAAAGTCTGTTGATACCCATGGTCCTGATGTCCGTAAAACTACCCCAATCCCACGCATCAAACCCATCCCATTCCATGACCACTTCCCTCAGGCAGCGCAGCCAAGTTCTCCATGCCTTCTTATCCTCAAAGAAGTCCGACTTGATGCCGCCATCCCGGATTGGGCCCCACATGTCGGCCATGCCGTCGACGGAAGACATTCGCCCCCCATAATCCCATCGCTTTGCTTGATCCTGTGGAAACTGGAGGCGGTCCATTTCCCTGATCTCTTCCAAAGCATGATTCAAGTTGAGATGGTAGAGGATGGTCTGATGGACATCGACGTCATCCGCAGTATCCATCTCAACTTCACATTTGCACGAGAGAAGCGCAGTGGGATCGGTCCCATGATCAGTGATAGCGATATTCGTTGTCTCAGTAAAACACAGAGGCCCGCCATAGATCCAGAATTTGGTGGGGTCATAACTTGATGTACGTGAGGGGTCATTGGCATCTGGCTTGGGCCACATGGACTTCCAATAGGTGTGACCTAAAATGGACCTCCACTCCGCAGTAGTAAGGCCAGGGAGTCCATCCATTGGACGCATTGAAAGTTCACGGCGCAGAAGGAGATAGTGGTAGTAGAATGTTTGTTGGTTCTCTTCCGAAGCACCCCAGAAGAGGTGGAGTGGTGGGTACGCAAAGCGGCGTGGTGACTGTGCCTGGGCCATATTTAAGGGATTGATATAGAACATTGCGCGATCCCATATCTCCTGTCGTTTGGGGAACCAGACTGGCGCAGAATCTACAACCTTGCTGCGGCGCAGCTCCAGGTTGTTGGATGAGTGAGGATGAGCAGCTTGCCACGCTTTAGCCCGCTTTGCGCCCCGGCCATCTATGAGAAAGACATAAGTGTGAGTAGCAGGGGATGAAGCAATACGAACTAACCTTCATCATGGTGCTGGTTTTCCACTTTCTCCAAGCGTCGCTTGCAGCTGTCCGTTGGGTTGAAGGAGTCCAAGCGATCGGCATATCCACGAGCGGCAGTCTCGAATTCTGCAAGACTATCCTCCACCTGCGGGGGATAGTACCAGTGAGGGAGGGAATGGAGCAGTGGTCGAAGCGTCATTGGTTCTGTCTTTGACAGGGAGCGGGGTGATAGTCGAATCCGCTTCCAAGGATCCAAAGAGTAGGTGGCGGAGGGGATGAGGAGGAAGGAAGCAAGTGACCACCACACATGCCTGGCATAACGTTCTTCGTCGTAGAATATTGCACCCCGCGTGGGTGCACGAAAAGAGGGACTAGATTCTTCTGCCTTGAAGTCCACCCACCAATCAGCAAACACAAAGAGTTCAATCAGAGAACGCTGGGCATTCCTAAAGACTTCCACAAAGTCTCGCCAAGCGTCAAATTCGCGTTCGAGACGATCGACGGCCTCAAAGGCCCGGGCATAAGCTTTTCACGGATGCTGGACAGATGAGAGGCAAGGGGAAGTTCTGATCTCATGGAATGGCATCTCCACCGCAGCCTTGGCAGCCTCCAACTTGGCTCTGAGGTCATCCAGCACCTCCGGCTGGACGAGATGAGTGTTGGTCTTGGATGCGTGGAGCCTCCACATCTTCTTGTTCACCGCACAATGAAGGACGTCACGGGGCAAATTGCGAGGGGGGAGGCGAATCCATGGCAGATAAGGAAATTCAGGGTGAAATGGCTGTGGGTAGAGCGTCCATTCATGCTCGGCCCACAAGCCATCCACCCTGACAACAGGAACGGTCCGCAGCAGGGGAGAGGGGATGGCATCAACATTGGCGGCCAGCATGACATGGCCCGGACGCCAGTCATTGGCAGAGGCCCAAAATTCATAGCATACAGACGGGGGTGGAGGAGAACACATGAAGATACTGCTATTGCTTTCAGCCTAGTGATCGCACAAAAGTGTTGACGAATACATACCGTGAAAAAATAGATGCACTCGTAGAGAGGAAAATTTGACTCGGTGAAGATACTACTTTGTTTTCAGCGAGCAATCGCACAAAGCATTCATGATCACTTACCGTAAAAAAAAGAAAGAAAAACAGTCGCAGCAAGAAAAATTTTGACACCGTGCAGGACCCGGAGGGGGAGGTCAAAGGACTTGAAGACGCAGGACGGAAAGAGGGGGTGCAACAAAAGATCTACCCTGAAGTCACCAGACGACGTGCCAAGGTGACTCAAGAGTAGTTCCGTGCGGAAGGGTGAACCATGAGACGTGTCGAGGACTTGAAAGACGTGGGACGGAAAGAGGGGGTGCAACAAAAGATCCACCCCGAAGTCACCAGACAACATGCCAAGGTGACTCGAGAGTAGTTCCGTGCGGAAGGGTGAACTGTGAGACGTGTCGAAATTGCAAGTTTGACGGAGAGGGGCGGAGCAATGTGAACTATGAAACGAAAAAAAACGAGTTGAAGTCGAAGAGTTGAGTTGTGGGTGCGGAGGAGGAAGAGGGATTGAAAAAACGGCACAAAGTGCGTACGACTTACGTTTGAACGTTTGAACATTGAACGTTGAACGTTCAAACACCGCTTGAGCCGCGACTGTGAGATAGCTGGGGGCCTGGGGCGGGGCAATATTATTCACGCTATGACAGGAACTTTTCGCCACCACTCTCCATTGACTCTGAGTCCACTCCCTGTACGATGTCCTTCCGCACAGCTTCCATCTCGATCAGTCACGACTCGTTGTCAGACTGCCTCGGGTGGAAAGTCTGTTGCACCCCCTCCCCTAGCTGGAAGCCTCAATGATACACGCACGTCCCTGCACTTGGCCACCTTCGCACAACGTCTATTCTGAGCAATCTTGGCGAGTCGTCTGATTGTCTTGGATAGAATGTCTGTTGCACCCCACCTCCTACCCCTATCCTCGGACGCTTCGAACAGCAGTACAAGTCACGCTTCCCCCGTCTGCACAGCGCCATCCAAGGGCAGCCTCGACACATTGTCTGGCTGTCTAGGAGGGATGTCTGTTGCCCACTCCCTCTCTCCTTCGCGGTCTTCGTCACCATTTCAGACAGACACAAATGAAAACGTTTCTGGGTATATATGCGGTACGTATTCCTCCTTCTCCTCCGTATCACGTTTTGACCGTTTCAGAACGTCTTGCGTGACCTTTTGCGTACTTGCTTGACCTCTGGGGAAGGGGGCAGTGGCCTGATTCTCCTTTGTGGGGTTGTGACGCCCTGGACCTCTTTTGTTCCAGGGTTTAGGGTATCGTAAGTCTCCGATTCCACTTTCTGCTGCGACTTGATCTTGAGCTGATTGTGCACCTTATGCATGATTGTTTCAAGGGTTTGGACGTCGTCTGTCCTCTCGATTGTCGCCAAATCATTGATATTCGCGTAGATGTCATACAACCTCGGGATAATGGCTTTGATATCGAACGCGAGGCGTTGATTAAGTTGAGTAGTAATGCCACAAATATTGCTGCGTTGCTAATCCATCTTTAGAATCAGTTCAACCCTGGTACGATCGGGGGAGACTACCTGTGACATATCATCATCGTGGCACGTATCACCGCCACTCTCTGTGTCGTCCTGTGGACCATCAATATCGGAGCCTGCATCGACAGAGCGCATTTGGGCCACAATTTCAAATTCCGAGTTTAGGAGGGTTGGTACGTTCCCCAATTCCATTTCTAGTGGTATTTCCGGGAGGGCTGATGGTACCATAGTAGGTGGTGGCGTTGGGTTTGCATAGCCATTGGGATATAGGCTCATAGAAATGGGTTGAGTAGGTGGATCAACTCGTGTTACGGATTTTTGACCTTTTTGCGTACTTAGCAGTATTCGAACCCTCGACCAGCTTACGTGATAGCTGGTCACTCGACCGATTACATAATCACGGGACTTTCCGGACATTAGTCATTTCCATAACTAATACCACTCATGCTTACTCATTCGGCTTACTCCAGACCCCTTTCGGGAACCACGCTAATCTACGATATATTCTAGTATCCGTGTGACATACATGTCACACGTCACTCCCCTAGACATATATAAGACCAGCCTAGATAGCCTGTAACCCCCAGACTTCGCTTCGTCTCTCAATACACAGACAGTCTCCCCTCTTCACCTCTAAGCCCTCCCTCCTAGCCGCTGCCTAGGGGATACTTAGCGGTCGTCTATTGGGATACCAGACCTCTCTCTTGACTTGCAGTAGAGTGCATCCGTCAGCGCGACGCCCTCCTCTACGTTGTAAGCCACGGGCAGAACTAGTATCACGCTTGACGCTGTAGAGTGCCTCCACGACACGTCTAGCCTCAAGCCAGTTGTTTTCTCAAAGCACAAGTCGTGCACAAGGTCCCTGTGAACCTTGACAACTCGGTCCTCGAGCACAGCGTGCTTATCCTGTGCCTCTTGCAGAGATGCAGGAAATTTGTCAACGCATGTTACCTGTCGGATCTCCATCTGATAATGGACATGTCGTCGCAGTGCCCGCAGGTGCTTGCATGCTCCCCCACGCTTCAGCCAGTCAGGGCAGGTACACGTGGCGGTGCCCTCTAAATTGTAAGTGAGCCAATACCGCTCGTGTGATGGATCATCAGGATTGGATGATGATGTTGCGCAAGTTGCCCAGACCTCGGTCGGGTGGCTACTAGGAATTATTGCAAGTTGCCTTCCTTGAAGGATCCCGATGGCCAGGCCATCTCGGCGAATGTCCTCTTCAAACCACAAAAATGGCGCTGATGTGTTGTTGGTGAGCCTCCCCCCAGATTCATGCTTCCTCAACGGCGTTACACCCCCGGCAGCGGTGGAAAATCGAGTAGCTTTCCATGCAGCTGCATTATCTCATTGACGGACCTGAGCATATAGATAGGGTAGGATGTGTCGGACAAGATGAAAAACTAGGACGTCGAACCGAAGCCGGTTTCCGGAGTGCTGCCATTGAGGCAAGTACTTCTTCTTTATTATCCTATTGAGAACTTCTAGGTGATTCGTCGTCGGGAGTACTCCTTCGACGGGGATTCCAAGGCGTGATGCGGCTTTGATTTGTCCATGGAGCGACCAGGATTCCCATAGCTCCTCTTTCATCCAGTAATTGCACAGGTATGTCAGGTACGTCATACTTCCATTGATAGTTGTCGCGCTAGCGTCATCAACCACTAGTCGCTGCAAGTGGCTGTGCTCTGTGTAGATGAGCGACATGGCACTTTGATAAATGGTGCTGCCTAGTAAACTTATGTTAAGGTAAGTGTTATGGCTATCCGCATATGCCCACGAGAAGTTCTGACTTACGACAACTCTAGACTCTGCAGGCGCTCAATAACATGCGCACTCAGGGAACTGTCCCTCTTCAGCATAGCTTGCCGCTTGTTAGACCAACATTGCCACATGTGGAACTTGCACAGCAAGAGCACTATGGAAGGCCAGGTGTATGTCAAAGCACCTCGCTCCTTGGCATCAGTGTCTGTGATGGCCACTCGTGGCTCAAACACGCGGTTCCTAGCTGATTCATGGGAAGACAGCCAATCTTTCCAGGTTTTGAGAAGGTGAGTGAGAACTTGCGTGTCGTATCCGGCATGAGTTGCAAGGACCCCTGCAGGTGCAGAAAATAGAAACATCGCGACGGGTAAGCCTTTCCCCTGGTGATCTAAACCCATTGCGATCCAAAGTAGCAGTCTTGATGAGGAGACACCAAATGTACCATCGAGGATGAGCTGTGAGTCGTGGACGTAGGACCACGCTGCCTCCTCCATCTCCTTTGTTGATATGAACACTTGAAATCGATCGCTGTGCTGGACTCTTGCGCTGTAGTGGAATACTGATTTAGCAATGTCTTTATTGAAGTTAGTCGAGTGGGGATTCATCCAGTCATGGACGTTATCCTCTGCATGCCGGGAAATATTGATCCCTTGAGCTCTATAGTGCAGGATATATAACTGTTTGAAATCTGTTTTTTGGAAGTTAAATCGATAGTTCGCCTGGGATGGGTGAGTTGATCGCTGTTCGCGATACTCTTGCTGATGGCACATGTCTAGGTTGCGTCTTTGAATGGTAGTGATACTGCAATCGAGATACAATGAGCTTATCTTGATACAATTGTATTCGGTACGTACTTGGCTCCTTCCTCTAGTTGTTCTAATGCAACTTCGAAAACATGAGGATGTAGTGGTACAGGCGGCAGTCACTTCATGATGCCTGTTTGGCATCCGAGATTATGCTCGAAGTAGCCAATAATCCGACCTATCCAACCCGATGATACCTCGTATGTGACGTCGGCGTGAGCCAAGCATCCGGTGAAGTCGTATGGTGCGCATCGCGTCGTTGTGAGTTGTGTTGTTTTTTTTTGTTTAGCTTCCTGACGAGCTTCAGTGTTGTACCCGCAGCTGCTATAGGGACAATTGATGATGTTCCATTAATCACATACAAGTGCGTAAATAATGTACCATTGGAATAGTATGCGTTTAGCTTTGCCCTTCTTTGATTGCCAACTTAATGACCAGACTTTCATCCAGCGTCGCTCAAGCTGCGTCAAACTCCCTTCATCCAGGCCATTACGGGAAAGTACGTCATTTGCTGATGTTTGTGAAGTAGTGCAGTCCGAGAATGTCTGACGGATGACTAGCCCTTCATCGTGAAGTCTTTGTATTTCTTGGGCTTGTGCCGCATCACACCAAAGACTCTGAATTGATACCTACATGTGTATAGCCGCGTAAGGAACCGTTTGCCATGTATATGGGTTAATATGACATACCTTGACATTATCACGCCATGAATCCCCTATAATGGGCTGAGTGTCTGGCATGGTGGCTATGATGGTAGGGGGGACTTCACACAGGTGAGATAACGTAGACATGGGATGGTAAAACGGGGGCCCAGGGGTCAAGGGCGTCGATTGCGTGAAAAAACGGCTAATGGAATAATGCATGAATCATCCCGATTCCCGACAGAAATGGATGAACTTGGCAATGATACACGGCATCTGAAAAGCCAAGGTTATCTGCCCTTAAGCACCCATGTGGATGCTGCTGCACGAACGCCGTCATCGCCATAGAGGCATTTATTTAGTGTTGGCATTGATGCCGGAAGACTGCTTAATGGGTACTCATCCGCTACACCCACATGTTCTAAATGTCAGAAGATGACATGCCCGGTTGCTAAACACTTTGTAAATCCGATAGAGAATGTAGATATTTCAATTTTCTTTCCTCAGATCGCGCCCCAACTCCCGACATCTGCCTATTTTGGGTGGTGGCGGGAGGCACTTCTCGCAAGCGTTACTTTGAGTGACCCATACGTAAGCTTTCCGTTCTTGGTTGGTGGGCGCTCGGTCACCTCGGTGTGACAGTGTGATCTTATATAAGCTTTCCTCATTTGGTAACAGTTTTTGTTACCACCAACCATCCCCTCTCTTTCTCCTTCCACCATGTCGTTCGTTCCGACATTCCCATCTAGACTTAATAATAAATATATTCCATAGTTAACTTGACTATTAAGTCAAAATAAGAGTAAAAAAAATTACCTGTGTGAGATATGACTGTAAAGGAGCTGTCCTGACGAAAATTACATTAGCAATCCCTTGTAAGATAAGATTAGCTATGCAAGGCATTGTCATCCCAAGTTACTGATAACAATGCCTTGATGTGATAATCTTATCATTGTAAGATCTAGTTATAAAAAGTTAGATACGACAATACCTTGAGATCCCAAGTTATTGCCAGGTCAACACAATCTTATCATTATCAGGGATTGTTATCTCAAGTTGTTATCAACAATACCTGGTCCAAATAATCTTATCGTGATTAAATCCATTTTATTATCACAAAGGGATGGCAAGGGATGGCAAGGGATGGCAATAAATGGTTAAATAAAAATTGTACGATATCCCCAGAATGGCTAGGATTACCCTAGTCAAACCTTTTTATTGAAGTTTCCGTGATGACTGTACATCCTCGAGGCAACGCCCGACCCTCCAACGCAGAAAAGTACTCCATGGGTGTCCGCTTGAGAACATTTTAACCCTTTGATAGGCACAATGAGCTCAAGAAACTCGTTATAGATTTCATCAGTCGATCATAGACTGTTTTCTCACCAAACGTATCAATCTAACCCTTGATATTTAGGTCGTTCATTAAGGTACACCCCGAGTCTCGAAAGCAAATAGGATATCATTGAAGCAGCTTGGTATCGATGCACAGTATTCCACAGAATAGCAAATCAAAACAACGATTACAGCACGCCAACTCAATCCACCTTTCATCTGAGCTCGACGCCTCTCCATCTCCTTCGTCGCCACACACCCCGCGTTCCAGGTCCAATTCGTTCCATCACCTGAAACAACTGAATCAACGCTCCCCATCTCGTATCGATGCCTGCTGCTACCCAACAGCCCGAGTTTATGTGGGAGCAACGGATGCATCCCTCTTCTATATCCAAGTGTTCTATCCTGCACAATCACGGTTGCAGGCGCAGGCAGAGGGTATTGCACGACCCGCGGTTTCGCCGTCGCATTTGTTATCGCGCGGAGGTATTCCAGTTCCTTGTCCGCGCGTGCTGCGTATGACAGCTGCGGGGCGGAAGCGGCGTGGA
Source organism: Lactifluus pinguis (assembly GCA_003313945.1). Classification (NCBI taxonomy): domain Eukaryota; kingdom Fungi; phylum Basidiomycota; class Agaricomycetes; order Russulales; family Russulaceae; genus Lactifluus; species Lactifluus pinguis. The sequence continues at coordinate 27,505 of QLPA01001326.1, forward strand.
CCAGCACGAGATAAACGGACCCAGAACCCTCGCTTCCTACGACCCCACCATTGGACGTTTCAGGAGCGACACGTTGATCGTCGCCGCTGTTTATCTTCGAGCGGCGGTGTGGTGAAGTGTTGGATGCCCATGCCCACGCCGATAGATCGTACGCATCGCCAAATCCGAGCGCTGCGCGAAGACCGGGGGCATAATATGCGCCCCCGTGCATGCCAAACGGGTCTTCTCCTGTTGTCGCTCCTCCGCCCACGTGGCCATCGTTGTCCTTGCCGTCTTCGTCATCCTCGTCCATGCACCGCTGCATCGCCGCATTGAGGGTCGAGGTACGACGCGAGACTAGTGGTAGCGAAAGTGAAAGGGGGAACGAGAGCGAGAGTGGCGAGCGCGCTGTGATGGATGCGGAGAACGTGCGGAATTGAGTTCGCGGGCGCGATTGTGGGCGCGGACGCACTGCGATGGGCAACTGGAAAGGCGCGGCTTCGTCGCGTGTTACAGAACCAATGACAGAGAAGCTTGTTGGTGTCATTGGCGTAGTTGGTGCGCTGGTGTCCGAGCCAGATGAAAGGCAAGATATTGTCGAGCTCGGAATCGGGAGACCGGAACCTAGCTCGAGCGCAAGCCAGAGCTCTGACTGTAACGCAGAAGATCAGCCTGGAGTAGACACGCCAGTGAGTGGGGACGGCACTGGCGAGAATAGCGAGTGGGGGCGGCGAAGTCCGGTCGTCGATGGCCTCGGGAGGGACTCGCGTGCTTCTCGGTCTTCAACGTGCAACCGCACCTGCGCCTCCGCTCCCTCGTATTCCTCACGAACTTCTTCATCGTCATCCCTCCTCTCGTACCGTTCTTTCGTGTCTGTCGCCTTGACATCGTCCTTCCTGTCTCCAACAGTCGCCGCAACCGCAGCCGCACCCGCTCCCGCGGACATACGTGTATACATCGCATGCTTCTTCTTTGCCATGCGGCGCTCCTTCATCTTCGCCTTGAGTTCGCGTGTACGCGTAGAAACCCCCGCCACTTTTGTCTTGGCCATCGAAAAAGTGCGACTCGTGATCGATGCTGGTGCCGAGGTCGACATTGGTGTATGGGGCTGCTGTGTGCACGGAGTGTCGGTGTCCTTGCTGCTAGTGCTAGTGCTAGTGTTGGTGCGTAAGTTGTGAGGTTGAATTGAGAGGAAGAGGTCACGAATGCGGAGCCAGATGGAACCCAAGTGGTTATAAAGGAAGCGAAAGATTGTCTCCATTCCAAGCGCAGGTCGTTCTACGTTTTCACCGTAGACTCTGGGTGATGGACGTACGTTCCTTTCGTGCGAGGATGAGCGGGTGGCTTGTATGGGGTGTGGGTTAGTCGGGCCTGACGGTTGGGACCAAGTCAGCCTCAGTTCTAATTGGAGATGAGATAAGGTTAGACTTTCTCATGTATTCCGTCAATACCAAAGAGAAGGCCGACGCTCTAGTAAAGAACAATAGCAGGGACTGTGTGCGCGCGGATTTAACGCGGTTATCAGTATTTTTTTTGTCTCTAGCACATATACTCAGGTTGTTTGCGCTTGAAAACGTGTGCCTTAGACGGTGCGGGCGTGCCGCCGTGTTCAATGCTCTCTCCCAGTCGGAGTGGCTCCCTCGTCTCAACATCATGTCCTCATTTTCTGACACGGCATACTCAAAGGTCTTGCTATGACTTATTCTCAACAGCCGCCACATACGGCTCAGTAAGTTGCAGACGACCGCATACGTAAGCGAAAGGCCCTCTGTCTTAAATATAACTCGTCCTCGTCAACCTAGTTGACTGTCGGTCTTTACTTTCCTCAGAACGTACCCTCGGGAAGCAAATGTCAACTTTGCAAGTCCTCCCGGCAGAGTGTCGGTGCGTCACGGCACCACCTGTCTTTGGCCCCGGGGCGGGTTGCTTGAGCTTTGTAGTAATGATGACTAATCATACGTTACTGCACGCCCCCACCCCTCCCCGGAAGGAGGGTATGTACACTGGCAAATACAATGCGCGTCTCGTCTGTCGTCCAGATTGGGACCTGACATACTTGACAGTCTGGGCACGGTTTCATGGGCGCTTCCTTATCGTTATCAAGCACGCTGACGAGGGTTACGCCCTCTTGGTCCTACACATTCACTATTTCCTTCCGCTGTAACCATGTCTTCAAATAACGACCCAGACAGCTCTCTCCACTATCAGGAAATTCTTGATACTGCATCAGCTAAATATCTTAACGATACAGGAAGAGATCTCGTGAGGGATCAAGTCGCCGTCGAGATCCAAGGTTGCAAATCCCCCGATGATATCTTGAATGTAGTTAAGAGACAAGCCGAGAAATTCGACGAGTTCAGGAACGGTGATTCTGAATTGACGAAATGCCTTGAGTCCATCGTCAATGGCTTGTATGTCCTATTTTCCAATACAACACTCAGCGCTGTTGTTAGCCTGGTGTGTCGGATGAAGGTTTTTAGATCTCAGTGACTGTATGTTGACGTTTACTGTCTAGGTATTTCCACCAGCAAAGATGATATTTTCTGGTATCACCATCCTTCTCAATGTGCGAACTTAATGTTATCTTTTACCCATCACCTCCTTATTTCATCTGGGTCTCCTAGACTGCCAAGGACGTCAAGAAAAGTTATGATAACCTTGTCGATCTTTTCGAATGTATCGAACACTTTCTCAGACGCCTTGAGATCTACGCCAAGATCCCCTGCACTCCTGCGATTACTGAGGTTCTCGTCAAGATCATGGTTGAGGTGCTTACAGTCCTCGCTCTCTCGACAAAGCAGATGAAAAGCGGAAAATTCAGTAAGTTTTATGTTCTCTGGAGTTTCGTTCCGGCTTAGCCTCTTGCAGAGACCTTTGCAAAGAACCTACTAGGGGACAACGACGTACAGGTGGTGTTGGGAAGGCTCGGCAGACTCACAGAGCAGGAGTCGCTGGCAACGGGCGCACACACCTTGGAAATCATATGTGACCTCTTTCACAATATGACAGTTGTCATGAAAAGTTCGCATAATCTGTTCTTACTTACATGGGTAGTGCTGATCGGGTTTTTGATCAGATTCAGAGGCATCGATGGATACCATTCTACAAGTTTTAAGTACGTATAACCCATCCGCGTCTACGACTATGATGTTTTAACTTTGGCCGAAGCCTCCGTGCAAAAACTGGCGGAGGAAATGAATCGTTCGTACTCGGATTTTGTCGTTGCTAGACCTACGTGCTAAAATCGCTCTACAGGGGAAAAAATAAAGAATTATCGAGCTTGGTTGGCTGCTCAGGATCCATGGACAAACCATAATATCGCTCGCAAAATCTATCGTGCTGGAACCGCTACGTGGTTTACTGAAGGCGACACCTTCAAAGATTGGAAGACTATGGGCTCACTTTTTTGGATTCATGGAAACCGTAAATACCCCCTCCCTACCATGATATACTCTGCTACTGCTGATGACTTCTCATATTGAAGCGGGCTCAGGAAAAAGCATATTATGGTACAGTAATATAACTTCACACATTCATATGTGCTCATTCTATCGATCAGCTCGACGATCATCGAAAATGTTCAGAACATGCGTAAACTTGGATTAGCCACGGTCGCAATTTTCTATTTTGATTTTAGGGACAAAACTAAGCAGGACGCACGCAACTTGCTGTCTTCCCTCCTCATTCAACTCTCAGTTCAATCCGACTCGTTCTGTGGGTTTCTCTCTGCCCTATATTCAGAACACGAGCATGGCCTCCGAGAGCCGAGTGAAAAGGCACTTCTACGGTGCCTAGAAGAGATGGTTGAACTTCAAGGGCAGGCCCCTCTCTATATTATCCTAGATGGGGTCGATGAATGCCCCAACCCTTCTGGGCCGACATCACCACGTGGAGAGGTCCTCGAAATTATAGAAGAGCTCATCATATTGCGCCCCCCAAATCTTCACTTATCTGTTACGAGCCGCTTTGAGACAGACATTCAATTCATTCTTGGGCCCTTGGCAACTCAGCAGATGTCGCTCCATGATCAAATTGGGCAAGCTCAGGATATTGCCACCTATGTCGAGTCTGTCATCCGAGCACACCGAAGAATGCGGAAGTGGCCCGACAAAATTAAGAAATTGGTCATTGATACGCTCTCGATAAATGGTGGTGGGATGTATGCGATGACTGTAATGAAGGTTTTTGATATACTCACATAATGACAGGTTTCAATGGGCGTCTTTGCAGCTGAAGAGGTTGTGCGATTGCCCGCCGCAGGACATCGAAGGGGCCTTGAAAGAACTGCCTCAGACCCTGGGTGGGACATATGAACGTATATTGCGGAACATCGGTCAAGACAACCAGAAATATGCGCACCGAATCTTCCAGTGGCTCACAGTATCGGTTCGCCCACTTCGTGTGGAGGAGGTCGCTGAGGTTTTCGCAATTCTGGTTGACGCTAAATCCAAGGAGCCTCCTAAGTTCAATGCATGTTTGCGCCTCCCAGACGCGGAGGAAGCCGTGCTGTTGGCATGCTCTTCTTTAGTCGCGATTGTTAACTCAGGCGATTTCCGAGTTGTTCAATTCTCACATTTTTCCGTAAAGGAGTACCTCACCTCATCCCACCTTGAAGAGTCGGATTGTGTTTCCCGCTATTATATTCGTCTACAGCCTGCGCACACGTTTTTTGCACAGGCTTGCCTCTGCATGCTCCTCCAACTAGAGGATCGGATCAATAAGGATCGTATCAAGGACTTCCCCCTAGTCACCTACGCGGCACAGTACTGGGTCAATCATGCCCAGTTCGAGGATGTGACATCATGTATCCAAGATGAGATGGATTCTCTCTTTGACAAGAATAAACCACACTTCGCCCTCTGGATCGAGGTACACAACTTGGATAAATATCCATATGAATCACCCATGTCTTCCGCCCACCCGGATAAACCCGGTGCTCTTCCATTATATTACGCCGCTCTGTGTGGTTTTCGTGACACGACCAAACGCCTCGTCGGTACGCATCCAGACGATGTCAACGCTATTGGCGGGAGCTTCGCGACTCCTCTATACGCGGCGATACACAAGAGACATCAAGAGGTGGCGTTGTTTCTACTGCAAAACGGGGCCAACGTGAATGCTCGTGACAACTGGGGTTCAACTCCACTACACTTGGCATCGCAAGCTGGAGACATCGAGGCCATGCAATTTCTGATTGGCCACGGCGCGGATTTAAATGCAGAGAACAAGCACCTGGAGACACCACTTATTTTGGCATCGGAGATGGCTGGACCGGAGGCCACACGGCTGCTATTGAAGCACGGCGCCGACGTGAATTATCAAATTCGCAGTCGGCCGGTGGCGTTGGGGCGGAGTCCGCGTTTCCGGACATCCATGGAGGAGAGTTCCAATATCGTTCAGTTGTTACTCGACCGTGGGGCAAGACCCGACGATACAGACGTGGAGGGTTGGGCTCCGTTACATCACGCGTCACTAATTGGACATGCGGAAGTTACGCGGCTCTTGATTGACCGCGGTGCCGACGTCAACGCACAGCAGGGCGATCTCTTCACCCCGTTGCACATCGCAGCAGTCAATGGATATCTCCAGGTTGCAGACACTTTACTCCAGGGCGGTGCTGACCCACATATTCTAAACAAGGACGGCCTGACGGCATTCCAGTTGGCATTGGAAGGTGGTTACCATGAACTGGCACGGAAGGTACGATGAACTTGCCCAACTTGCCCAATTTCTATAGAGGGTGATGAGCGCGGGGAATAATCTGGCTTATTATATAACCTTGTGTACTCTTGTGAATTTACGTATACAGTACAGTAGTACGTGAGCCCACGCCCGCGTCTGATGTCGATCTATAACTTCTTGCACGAAATGCACGAACTGAAATGCACGTGATGGGCTCCAGCCCTTGCAGGTACAACAGGCACAAGTTAGCGCTTTTCGCATTGGCTTTTCGTGTGACACTGGCTAAGGAGTAGTAAAGAGAGACAAGCAAGATGGACAAGGGTTACGCCCACTTACACACGTTCCTCCATCAGGAAAAGGTGCAAACCTTTTCCACTTTTCACGTTTGCGAGCAGAAAAGTGAAAAAGTAAAAAAAAAGGCTTTATTTATGCCATAGAATAGGAACGTGGATGTCCGGCGCAGCTAGTTAGGTAATTCTAGGTTTTCCTTTTACACTTTCTCCACTTTTGCCCGAGGCTCGAGCGGGTCCAAAACAGCTTCTTGCAGTTTCCTGATGCTGTAATGATCATGATACATCAATAGCGCCTCGTCAACCCATCCGTGTCATAGTAACAAACCAACGGCCACCGATCGCCAATTACTATTTTCCCAAGCTCTAACCATCCTCGTCTTGTTCCTCTAGGGCAACAAAAAGACGGAAGGAGGATGACATAAGCCAAGATGTGCGAGACTCCGAGTCGGACTCGACCGTCACTATGCGCCCCAGAACGGGTTCTAATCACCCATTTTTCCGGGTTCTAAAGCATCTGAAACGATAGGAATTATAACCCACTTAACTGGTACCGCTGAGTAAAAATGAGTCGTTTTAAAACCAGTTCGTTTGAGTCGTTTACTGTCCAAATCACCCGTTGATTTTGTCACTGAAAGTGTCAACCCGGTACTTGTTTAACGAGTAAAAATGACTCATTTGAAGGGCTTTTTTCACCAGTAAAACAACTTCAATAATTGATGTTAATTAACACGCAAACAGGTTTTTTTGACAATTTATATATGTTCCATAAAACTCGAAATAACGTGTAAAAACAACTCAGCAAATGAGTTCATATTTTTGGGTGAAAAAACTCGAAATATTGGGTGAAAACGACTTGGAATTTGGTGCATAAAAGACTTGAAATTTGGGGTAAAAACAACTTGAAAGTGGGTAAAATGTCTCGGAATTGGGTGTAAAAATGAGTCAGAATAAAGGGTAAAAAAACATGATATAGGGGGGAAAAATCACAGCCC